>OMLM01007564.1:18410-36339 GCA_900302695.1 Helostoma temminkii
ACACACACACACACACACACACACACACACACACACACACACACACACACACACACACACACACACACACACACACACACACACACACACACACACACACACACACACACACACTTCCACAACCCTACTGTTCATGGATCCAGTCACGCATGCAGCCATCTCTAACTAACACCAAGGCATAGCACAGAGTCACACACATAGAGGTGGGGAACAATCCAAAACCACATAGGCACTCCTGGGGCCAGGAAACCTTTAAAGCTCTTGCTGTCTTCCAGGCATGAAAAGGAGAGACCTAAAGTAGCCTTTAAGGTTGTGTTATTGTTTATTGTTGTTTACTCTCTCTCTCCTCGCCTCACTCTTTCCCGCCCCTCTCCCTGTGGCTCTAACACCTCCCTCTACTTTCCTCTTCATCTTTCTCTCCCCCTGTCTCGCCCTGCTTTTCCTCTGCCCCCTGACCCGCAGTTCCTGTGTTAATGTCCTCTCGCCGCGCTGCGTGGGCTTGCCTCTGATTGTCTCGTTGTGTTGTGTGGTCACCACGGAAACCTTGGATAGGCTCCAGCAATTGAGGCTGACACACATTCAGGCACGCACTGAGTGCACACACAGACACGCACAAACACAGACACACACACACACACCCTCATGGTCAGAGTTTTTTGAGCTCAGAGCCTTGGTGCAGGTCTGAGTGGAATGCTTAATAGAGAGAGAGGCAGAAAGAAAGAGAAAAAGAAGGTAGAATTGGCGTTATGGGCATGGACTCTAAAAAAATAACTATATATACACACAGTAGCTATATGTATATACTGAGTGTTTCTCAAACCAAATCTGTAAACTTTCCCCACAGGTAACCTGACTAACCTGTCTTAACACACCCAACAAATGCTTAGACCCCACGCCTTTCTGCCTGAAACTCTCCTCAGCAGCTGCACTCTTAGCCCCGTCAGCAGAAATGTTAGTCATTAAAGCTACCTGTGAAAACACCTATTTGAAAGAGAGTCTGTGTTAAATCGCTTGTCAAGACTCATTAATCTCACATTTGAGCTTTTGGATGCCACTCCTCACATCTCAGTCCAGCTCGTAAATGTACACAGAGCACGAAAATGAGGAGGCGGGAAACAGTGTCACTGACCAGGCTAGCACAAAAATTAAATACCAATCTATCTCTTTAAAGACCTCCAAGTCTTTGGCAGAAAGAGAGGAGGCGGCATCTGGGGTGGGGAAGTGGGGGGCAGAAGTGGGGCAGAGGGCAGAATTCCCAAGCAGGACGTCTGTTGACTGAAGGGCAGGGAGGATAGAAGGCAGGCGTGTGTGTATGTGTGGGTAAGCAAAGGGGGCCCTTATGTGTGGGGGCTGGGGCCCCTGTCACTTATCAGTTCTGGCTGAGCGTCGCCCAGGGCTAGAGTCGGGAAGCAGCACTGGAATGTGTCCTTCCTTCTCTGAAGGTGAAGAGAGGAAAGGAAAGCCGACCAACAAACAGAGACACATTCGAACGAACTCACACACAAACACATGCCGCCAGCTGCTGGAGACTGACACATTCATGTTCATGCACATATGTTTAAATCATCAGACACACACAGACAAAACAAGTTCAGTTTTATGCTCTTAAACTAATGTGCATGCTCGTCCTTTGATATGAAATTTGACCTTTGTCTCAGTTGTTTTCTATAGAGATGACACGACTTTAATATAAATATCCAAGTTAAAAGTAAGATTCATCATATAGTTTTCAACGAGAATCTGGTTCTCACACATATCTGCTGAAAGGAGAATCAATTTGGACTGCTAAAGAAAATAGTAGTTGCAATTCAACTGGTCATTTTCAAAAGAGGTTGTTCATACACATTTCATTTTACTATTGATTTATGTTAGTTCCATCTGCTTTATATTTATCCAAAAATAAAACTCGTTCTTCCTTGTGCAGCAAAATAATGACTTATTTGTCACTACTGTCAACTGCACAACTTCTTGAATTTTCAAGTGTCATACGCAGGAGGTCAGAACAGGTTTAGTCCATCTGCAGAGCTAAATGCACTGCAGCAGATTATTAAGTTCATCTTCTACAAATGTTGCGTGGGCCACAGTCCCTGCGCACAGGACTCAGAAATCGTTGTCATTACCCACATTCAAAAGAAAACAGCTGAGGCATGAGCCTTATCCTAGTCTGCCTCCTCCTCCCCTTGGAACAAGCTTCCTGCCATTGTCAAAGACAGACACACTGTCAGTATTTTTTTTGTCTGGAGTCAAGACACATTTATTCAGCACTGTGTTCAGCCCACCTCAACTCCCACAACACCAGCTGTTCCTTTCACTTTCTTTCCTCTTCCCTCCATTTGCCTGTTATTCGCTGCTCTGGCATTGCCCACTGATCTCATATCTAGCCACTGATGTGGGCACAGACACACACGGACACAAACACGCCCATGCTACCGTGATTTATTCTCGCTGTATCTTTTTGTTTCTTCTCTCTATTCGGATTTTAGTCATTTTGTGCTCTGTGGAACTGTTCCTGGGCCAACTGAGAAATCACTTTGAAAGCTCTGGGCTCGCTGCACATGCCTCCACAGACACCTTTCAAACACCCTTTTGATTATGATATTGTATGTTCAGAAAAGTGTGGTTCAGTCCATTTCTGTGAACATAATTTCACATTTTGTCTCTTGATAAATATTAAGAGATTGTTAGCTCTCTTGTGTCTGGCTTATTGAAAGATTTGCCCGGCCTTCAAAATCCACAATAAACTGCCTGATTGTTGCAGAATGAATCAGACACTAAAAGAAGAAGAAGAAGAAGAAGAAAAAAAAAAATCGAGATAGTTGTTGATCTTCTTGTTCATTCAGCTATCTAACAAATGCTAGACAACATGGAGGCACAGACGCTCAACCTTGAAGCGCTGTCTGTCATGAATGTGTTTTTAAGAAGGAAAGTATCTACAGTGACAAAACTGGACACTGGTTTAAGTTGATAATTAATTTAATTCTGCACTATGTTGAAACTACACATGTTCAGCATGGCACTGACCCAACTCACCTATCTCTTTACTTTGATGCAGGATGAGCATGCTTCCAGCAGAGGGACCTTATGGAGATGAGAATTTCTATCCAACTGGACATTTTGTCTACAGTATCATTGTTTTCCACTGGATGGTGCTAATTTCACCCTGACATTACCTATTTTTCTGCATTACTGGGTCACTGTATGGTGAATGAGTGCTTGGTCAATTCATGAAATCGGGTGCCATGTTCAGACAGCAAGCCTACAGATCAGTGGGATACAACTTCCCACTGGCTTATGAAAAAAAATGTGATACTTGTTAAACATGTCATTAATTGGCCATTTTTGACTATTTCCTCTCATGTCTGGTGCATTACTTATGTTGTCTGGCAAATTCTAATAAAGACTAAAAAGTTTAAAAAGTATAAACTCACTGTTATTCTCTTTAGATGCATTATAAACAATGTGTGTAATTCCTTAGATTATGCAGCTTTATTTTCTTCATAAAAATGTTGAAACCCTTAAAGCACATCATCCTAATGACCATCCCAGTGAACAGCTTTGGTATGATTCAGATGTCATTTTTCCCCCCCAATCTGATTTTCAATAAGGTACATACTAATTTAATCACACTAGAGATCATCTAGTTAAAATGACCATGCACTACAGAGTGTTGATTTCACTGCTAGCAGACACCCATTACAATAGGGAAGCCACCAAGCAAGCAGGTGTGCGGGGGCGATTTTGTACCACGACACAAATCCCAGTCACATAAGCTTTTTTCCCCTCTAGGCTGGCCTCTCTTTACTCTGCCAGTCCATAAAGATTCCAGTGGGCTGAGGCACTATTTGGCCAGCACATTAGGTCTGGCAAAAGAAATCCTTCTTCCTTGCTGCAGCACTGAGAAGCCTATCTAGTATGAACTTTGTTCAGACTGGTTGTGCTCCACAACCATTATAACTCTTGGAGAAAATGCAGTGGAGAAGAGTTTTCTTGTTGGCTCAGCGGCTTGCAGATATTGTAACTTATTTGCCATTTGCAATATTGTGGACTCAAATTCCAACAGCAAGTCTGCACAACAAATGTCTGCACTATTACACACACACCTTCAAATCCACCCAGTAGTTTTAATGTTGTAGTCAGCATGGGCTTGCGTATAGACAGCAAGCTGCACTGCACATGTGTGCTCTAACATCTGTCCATCTTGGCCAGCATACATTATTTTCCAGCACAACATCAAAACCAGCAGGTAGATGTTTTTGTTTATTTGCTCACTCACCTTTCCCACTCTGTGATTCCTGAGGCTTGTTAGGTTTCTGTGAGTGCTGCCCAGTTGTTGCTTCACAGTCTATTGTGGCAGTGTTACTAAGAGAAGCAGGAGGCGTGGTGGTGGCCTGTTTCAGAACTTCAGGTTTCATGTTGACAGAGCCTGGTGCTACATTTGCAAAAGCTGGTCTCAGACTGAAAGGGGTAGTTCTCATGGGACTCCTGGAGCAGATGGAGGACTGAGGAACTGACTTCTCCCCAGCTGCACCAGGTGACTTCAACTCGGGCTACAGAGAAAAAGTGGCAAAAGAAGACAGGAGTGCGATCAGTGCTGACAGCTAATTGACAAACAGTGAGATTATTGTCATGTTTGATTAAAACATTGGAAAAAATTTTCATCAAATTACAGTTGTCCATTGCAGCATAATGACACAAGACTATGACCACTGATTAAGAATTTAAGAACGTGTGGAGAGAAAATTATATGGTGACTAGAAAATCAAGCTGCCTCGCTAATCTTCCTTCCTGATCTTACGCCTTCTTAATCAACAACCCCACTCTCTCCTCCTCTCTCAGACTGACTGCTTCCCATCACTAAATCAACCAGAGAAAACCTGCAGCAGCACTAACAACAGTCACTGCTACATATGCAACATCAAACCAGCCCGTTCTTGTTTCCAGAAACAAGTCAGTCATTCTACAAATAAGTCATTCAACAAAATAATGAATCTTGTAAGGGGAGGCTTAGGCTGGAAAATCTTGGCTGTCAGATTGGTCGAACCTCCTAAGGTGTAGATGCTCATTGCCACATCAGCATGCGGTGGCCAGAGATGTGTTTGGGCCGTAATATAAATAGTCTACTATAGATGTAAGAAGTGAGGGAGAAACATTTCCTTCTGTGGCAAAGAGGGAAAAGGGAAAAACAGAACAGTGGAGCGCTCACGCGCCCAAACCTCAGGAGACTTTCCCACAATCCCATCCATCTGTGACTGACGCATTCACTCTCTCTGGCGTTTTAATTCCCTGATCAAGTTCATCAACCATCTGTTCTAGGGCAGTCCAGAAATCCTGCCTTGCCTCTGTGATTCAGCTGTTCTTGCAGCACGTGTCACCTGCACGCACACACGTACATACACACACACACACAAACACATACGTTTGTATGATATGAACACAGAAATAGAGAGAGAGCCAGAGAGAGAGCAAGGGTAGATAGACAAACCAAGGCAGGAGAGATGATGGAGCCAGTGGGAGGACAGTTCAGCTGAGCTGTTCCCCGGAGAGAACTACGAGGGGTGCAGCACTCAGACGAGGCAGAGCACGGAGAAGGGGAATGCTGGGAGAAAGATGATATGCGGAGAGGATGGGGGTGAGGGGACAGCTGGTCTAACCACCATTTCCTGTTACTCAGAGAGGGCGGGAGTGTCATGAAAAGCTAGCTGGCACTCTTCAAGTCACATTATAAAGAGTTGATGACTATATTGTTAATCACACCTAGCTGGGATACATGCGGCTTCATTTTAAAATGTGTTGTTCTGTACCTTGAAAACAACCCGTTTGCTTTGCTTTCCAAAGCAGTACAATGTTTTAAAAGCTACAATGAATTGCAGGAACAATAGAGAACAATTTTAAACTTTAATTTATAAACACCTTTTCTGCTGCTGGAGGTGATGAATGTTCACTCACTGACACCTGTGGGTTTAAAACAGACATTACATGAATGTTTCAGGCCATGATGCAAGTTGAGAGCACAGAGCACAAAGCAGTTACTTCAATTCACCGACAGAGGGAGTAAAGTGCTTGTCTCCTCACATTTCCTTTATGGGGAGAGACAATGTCATGTTATGTTGCAAAAAGGGACACATGCTTAACTTTGAGTCGGTTCAATACCAGGAATGATTATGAATGAACAGAGAAAAAATAGTTTATCAAATTTAATTATTAGCAATTTCAAAACATATCTGCTTGGTGGGTGAGGTAATGTGACTGCAGGAAAAGCAGGGACTGGCTGTGATTATCCCATTTCCACTGAGTGAACAGTGTGCAGATTTAACTCCATGAACCATCGTGATCAGGCCAGATGAGACCGTCCACCCCGACTCGCTCTGGATCAGTGTGTGCAGGGTTGCCATGACAACACAGCAAATCTTGTTTTAAGATAGTGTGAAAAGATGGAGGCAACTCCCCAACTCCAAAAATCACACATCATCAACTGCACACACCCTTGGCACAGAATAGACCCTAAAATTAGGCTATATTTTTAACGGGAAATAATGATTTCCACCTGTTGTGCTCAAAAGTCAAATTGATTATTTTCACAAACTGTATTGCAAATACAAGAGGTGAAAATTAAGCGATGGAAATGCTGCATTTGAATAGGAGGCACTGATTTAGCTGATGGGACAGTGGATCAGTTGAAGGAGAAAAACAGCACTTTGGAATAAGCTGTTCTAACAGACCAGTGATCTTTTTATATATAGCCCATCATATCAACAGCTGGTAATATTTTTCCCTGAGCTGCTTTGTGTGATCAAAAAAAAGTGTAGGAGACAGTAATGCTTAACAAATCAAATCTTTTTTGTTTTCCCTGCTGGTTCTAATGATCAATTTCATAATCAATCACTGACAAATGACATGATTTGATTGCTTAGGAAAGCATACAAATAGCTACACACCTGTGTCTTAGGAGGCAGGTTCTCTCTCACAGCTCTGACCGGATCTGTGGTTGTTTTGCTCTTCAAGATAGTTTGAAGGCTGGAAAATAAAATTAAACAATGTCATGTCTACTTGTATAGAGAGAGTACAGTATTATCTTAAATCATTTAATCATAATATTTATGTTAACAGAAGCACAACAATGAGAAAATAATTGTCACAGATTTTTTGTGTTACATATGTTCACTGGCTGTAATCTACCAAATCAGGGCCTATAAGATTGTATATCTGTATATAAGTATATAAAACAAAAGCGTATTACTATGCATTGTTCTGAAGACTCTGGGCCGTTTTTCCTCCAAATCCTGAGCAGATGAATTTGGAGCTCAGCTCATCCACCTCTCCGATCACAATGACTGCCACATCTCCATCCCTGCCAGGCAGCCAGCTCACACTCTTACTGTTGGCTGAAGGAAAAACGCAGAAATACACAAATCCAAAATATGAGCTCATATTCATGTTTGAATCCTACTAAAAAAATTAAAAGTGAAATCATATGGATATTTTACAGGAAAGCCATCTGGAAATCAGGATATTACAATTAATAATTGAAAGTTTGCTTATGTAATGTGTCTTTTTTCAATCAATGGACAAAATCTGTTTTTTGTTTTATTAGAAAATCACAAATATAGTATCTATTATTTTTTTATCTATTATTTTCTTCTTTTTCATTCAGGGTTTTGAAAACCCCATACACACATTTTCAGTATGTAAACAGATCTAAATACTGTAATAAGTATTCCAAATATGAGATAATCAGTTGTTGCTCTGATTATTCTCCAATTTGTTAACTTATCAACAATGTATCTGTAGATATGAGGCTGCTATTCTGGTTCATGGTCCGACAGGAGTTATAACTGGTGGAGCCCAAACAGCACAAATGTTTCAGACAGGACCTTCATATGATATAAAGACACATGAAATAGAAAAAGTATACATATACTTATAAGGACTGTGTTTATTCCATTGTATTCCCTAACTGTAACATAAATTGCGTTTCT
The DNA here is from genome assembly GCA_900302695.1 of Helostoma temminkii. Lineage (NCBI taxonomy): Eukaryota > Metazoa > Chordata > Actinopteri > Anabantiformes > Helostomatidae > Helostoma > Helostoma temminkii. The sequence continues at coordinate 26,387 of OMLM01007564.1, forward strand.
CCAAACAACAAGTCATTGCCTTGTGACATTATGTTTAGGATCATAGGGGCGTTACTTTGAAGAGATAACCCAGGTGACACTTTCTCTGAGGTGAAAGAAAACAGGATGTGTTACTTTCATACTGGTTTTGCCAGCCAGCCCTGTGGATCACATTCCAGCAAGACATACCAGGATGACTATGAAAACACAGCTGATAAACAAGCCAAGAGCTCAGGCTGATACCACCAATGTCAGGTGGAAGTAAGATGGATCACGTCAGTGGAGTGTAGTGTTGTGCTAAAAACACAAGTTCAGATGTACCTTGTAGAAATGTGGTGCACTGCTCTGTCATAATAAACTGAATTTTGTAGCTTTCTAAAGACGAGGAACAAAACCAAGCTTCCTAATATAAAAAAAATCTAAAAAAAAAAAGCTACAGAAAATACAGAGTCATGCAGTTTGTTGTGTCTCTCACTGAACCACAGGAAAAGCTAAATGTGAGCAGTTAACTCCGCTGGCTTGAAAACAAACTTATATGCGCGCTCCTCACAAGGCCATGCGAGATCAGATCAAGTCTTTTGTTTTCCAAACACATACACTTCCTGCATGCTTCCTGTTTCTCCCCCTGCTAATTGTTTGAAAGATCGCGTGTTGACTCACTTCCTATTTTTACACAGAAATCCACCATTTCCTCTGCCGTGTAGTTAAGGAGCCTGTGTGGAGAATAGCTGAGGCCATGTGATCTCAGCCTGCAGTGTCCATCCAGGCTCATATGGACAGCACTAGTCATTAACAGATAGAAAGAACAATGTTCTCTCACTGTGCACCACAGTTGATAGTAAGTGCTTTGTTATTAGTCAAGACAAGCCAGATCACATTACTATGCCACAGTTAATGTACCAACAGCAGTATATTGTTAAACTTTAAGTCATAGTCATCTGAGTTTCAGTAAATAATGTTTTCTTCCAAACTTTAGTTTGCATAGCCACTTATTAGTCCTACTATATCCTAATGATTACACCATAAATTTCTCATAGTACCTAACACAAAGAAAAAAATGCAGAAAGGCAAGACTGTGTAGTATGCGTCCAACCAGTTTCAGTACAGACACACATCCTCCTGAGTTTCAGGTTTTGTTTTGTGGCTCTTAAGCCGAGACCAGTTTCTGATTCACATTTAACATTCGCCAGTACATTGTTTTTTCTCCGTCTATCATATCATGTGACATGTGACGATTTACAACTGTTCCAGTTTGCTTATGGAATGTGTCTTTTTCAATCACAGGACAAAATCTGCTTTTTGTTTTATCAGAAAATCACAAATACTAGTTTCTGTTATTTTCTTCTTAGATAATAGCAGTTCTTACTGTTAATATACATCTCTTTTAATAAAGTAAGCGTGACTATCATTTTCTTTGTGTAAATGTTAATGTCATCTGTAAGTGCGATGTTAACCTTAACTCTGGAACATCATTAATCTGCACTAATTGTTTAGGATTTAAAACAAACATAACGATAAGATGAAATAGTCTTTGCTTTTTGTCTGTATATCATACTACATGTCAGCACTGTCTATATTTTTACTTCATTGCAGACACATTAATGTGGTGCAGCTGGTATTTGTTAGCCCAAGTTTGTATTTTAGGAAACTTTGTACTCGCCAAATGGACTTGAGGTAAACGTTGTGCATGTGTTGGCAAACAGCTGTTGAGATGACAGGGGACATGAGGTGTAGCAGTGACAGGATATATCTGGGATGTTTGTTACAACCAATGCGCACATGCCTCTGCAGTGCTGTTCTCCAGCTTTGTAACTCTGTATCAGGGGATTCACAGCACACTATGAAAACACCTTGACTAAAATGATTCACAAGGCAGTTCTTAAAAGAGGAACAGATGGTTTTCTGTCAAAAGCTTTGTAGAGAAGTGTGATGGTCAGTAAGCTAGAAAAACTTGAAAAACTGGAAGAAGAAACATTAAGAAGGGTGAGGTGGTTGATGTGTTGGTATGGTTACCTTTTTTTGGCTTTGTTTGCTTGCACTCAGTGTCAGCCCCTTCTTTCTCTAGTTTCTCCTCACGCTCTTTCCAGCGCCGTACTTGTTCCTGACGCATTTTCAGGAACAGAGTCTTTTTCTGGTCGTCATTGAGAGCCTCTAGGACATCAGGGTCGATGTACATGTCTTTTAGAATCTGTTGCAGCATGTTGGCGGCTGAATGAAGGGTTAACGTGGTCAAGCAGTTGAAGGGAGGAGGCGCTGTCCTTTGGCTGGCAGCCTTGTGGTGGACAGTGTTGCTTTACAGTCTCATGTCTTTACCCTCTCAAACTCTTCTTTATGAATCAAAGCTCATTCTCACACACGCTTTCATACATTCTGTATCATCAGACACACACACTCGCACACACACACACAGCCCTGATTCCTCTTCACACTGCTAAGATGTCAGTTTTCTTTCACTTTGGATGACATCACTGTCTACAAGGAAAAGAAAAAAAAACACAGTGAACATTTTGAACAAACATTTGGGTGTGTGTTTCTATTCTTACAGGCATTTCTTAGCTAATTCAGTTTCAGTCGGTTATCTTGTCCCTCCTTTCATGAACACGGAAGAGCCCAAACCCTGTTTCTAAACTGACCCCAGCCCAAAATGGGAGGAGATTCTAAAGAAACGGGACTGCTTCTGTCACCAGTGGCCCACTTCCCTCCTTCCCCTCCCCACCACACATCCCTTTGCAAACCCATGTTCCTTTTTTTCCCAAACTCCCATGAGATAGCGGCTCCATTTTAACATGGTCAATTTCTGGTTGCAAGAGAGAGAGAGAGAGAGAGAGAGAAAAAGAGAAAAACAAGGTCACAGCCCAGGAAAGCATGAGCTGATTTCTCTAAGAAGGACACTGAAATGGACTCTTCCAATCACAGTGGGTAGTTAAACAATGGCTTCCACATAAGCAGCACTTGGAGGGAAAGAAAGCTTGTCTCACTGTGAACTATACCACTGGTGGAGTACATATGGGTGTCTACTAAACGCATTGTAGGGCGGAGGGAGGAAAAAGAGGTGAAGGGAGAGGAAAAAAAGTAAGTGATACTAAACAAAAGAGTTGTAAGAGAAGGGTAGAATTTGTTGAAGTACTCACAGTGGGATGTAGACAGCCGCTCCACAGCAGACTATGCTAACTAAGCTGAAAGACTGTGAGCGGCTGTGGGTCCTCCTCGTCTTTGTGTGTGTATGACTGGGCTGATGACATCACAGCATTCCATAATGGCTCTCCCTCCCTCTCTGCCTGAGAGAGAGAGAGACACACACACACACACACAAACACACACACACTTTAACAAAAACAGGGAAGTTGACAGAAAAAAAAGAGAGCCCCACTCATAAAATACTCAATAACAGTGAATGCTGAGGTAAAGTCAGTACAAAATAAACCAACATTGATTATTAAATAAACACCAACCACTGTTATTGTTTACTTTATCAGAGGTAAAGAACATTTGCACTAAACCAAAGACAAAAAGGAGGACGTGGGCCAGGTGTGAGAGTTGCACAACCAAATTCACATTAATTTTTTTTCATTTATTATACGCTTACATGTCAGCACAGGTGGAAAAAAACCCCACAAATGTTTCAGCTATGACCTCTTCAGTGTTCAGTGATTATTCAGCTTTATGGCTGTGTCCTTTTACCTCTTCACCAACAATGACTCCTAATCAGCCTATCACCAGCAGGTGTGTCTAATGGAATCCTACAAACAGGAGAGTCCCCAAACCTGCCTTTCTGAAAAACACAGAAGAATTTCACAACATAAATCAGCCATTACATGCACAGATATTACTTCTCCTATTGGTTGTCATCTCGAGCATAACAATGAGCTTAAGTGTGCTGATACAGAAAAAGAGATGCTGCCACGTAGACGGGGCAGTTGATTGAAACTCTTTCTTGGCAAAGAGCTGAAAGGACAGTCATGAATGAATAACCACTGAACACTGAAGAAGGCATAGCTGAAACATTTGTGGTTTTCTCATGTGCTGATGTTAGGTTGAAATAAATGCAAGAAAATTGTTGGGTATGTAAAATATTTATTTCTTCAGAAACCCATGACTCCATAAAGTTGTGATCAGGGCTCAGTGGGGCCACACCATCTGTTACAGGACCCCTTGTTCTTCTTCTTCCATTGTGCTATTGAGTAATTTATAATAATCTTAACATCTCAAATGCATAAAACTTTGGCACAGTACTGTGTTTAAGTTCAATGCATAAAATGACAAGAATTATATCTCTCAGCTGAAATATGTCACATTGTGACACATACTGTACTGTACACAAACTTTGTGTTGTCATTTAAATGATTACCTTTTAACAACAACAACAACAAAAGTAAAACAATAAAACATTGTGACCTAAGCTATCTATAGTATTTATTCAAGCAGCTGTTTACTTTACCTTGTCTGTTGTTACTTCTACCAAGTTGAAGCCAAACATGCATTATGCCTCTGTGATGCTTTTCTGGTTCTGGCTGTAGCATTTGCAGGTACAGAGCATCCTCTGGTGGCCAGACTGGAGAAGCATGCTTTCAATTACGTCACCACCAAAACCTATGCGTAGCTGCTTCAGAATATAGGACTGAAGTACAAACTAAAAATGGAAGCAACATTAAAGCAAGCGCATTACCAAACATCTGCTGCCACCACATTTGTCCAAAGCCCATCAACACCACACCATAAATAAATATGCGTGAAGATGCTCCTACGCAAAAGGTTAAAAAAAAAAAGTGAAAGGATGCTGTATGTCTAATCAGTTAAATTAATTCACTGTTGTCAGGAAGTGCTCAAGTGATCGTGACCATGTTGCAGAGCAATACAAACTGAATGAATCAAGTAGCACAGCAGTGTGGCATCTACGTCAGACTAAACCTGTTATATTAATCTATTAATCTTTCCTAGCAGCATTTCTATGAGCAGTAATAACTACAGTGTGTCTCCTTAGCATGACTGACAATCTATTATGATAGAAAATACAATAAAGATTTCTATTGCCTTCTTTCAATATGCTCTATTGTACATTCACAAATATAATCTTGTTTCAACCAAATGCAATTTAGCACCACTTCTGATGTGCACTTGTGCTTCCATGGCTGTGAGGACCTTAAGTAATCCTCTATGGAGGTTCTTGGATGGAGAGCAAAGTCAGTCTGAGTTGGCATCTGGGCTGGGGTCCATCTTAACTTAGCACATCTTCTTCTGTTTCTTTTTCACCCTTCGTCTTGGCCAGTGTCCTGCAGAGATGCTTTTGAACATAACCAGACCCTGCACTCTGAACTCCTTGGAGAATGAGTGTTGGTGGTGGTGCGAGTTACCAACTTAAGTTATCTACATTTTTTTAACGTGATTTCTCTGAAAGAGGTTGAAGAGAAGGTGCAGGACAGTTTAAAATAGCGAGTAGTAAAGCATTAACATTGCTTCAGCAGCAGCACACTATAGTTTGTTATGATGTGGTGAATGATAATGCCTGGCCTATTTATTTATAGTATATTTTACATACCATTAAACCATAATCATAACCTCTGATCCCCTGATCAGAAATGATAAATATGTTACCTGTGACCTGCTTTCATTCAGAAGCAGCTTATCTTTCGCTCTGGCTTGTGTTAACCTCCAAAAGTCATATGAGAAATATATTTGCAATTATACCAATACTTAAAATACATGCAGGTTCTCTGGGTCATGATCAATATCCTGTCTTTTATATTTTGTAAGCAGTAATGGGCACAGAGCAATCAGTGCATACAGATGATCACAAATTGCATAGTCAGGGTGAATGAAGAACAAAGAAATGCTTTATTTTACAGCCTGGTATCACACGTACAATTCTAATGTAAAAGTCTCTAAGAAGACACAAGTTGTCACATATTTGTCATCGCAATGTTTGCATTTTAAAGGCTGTAAAATTAAGCTTTAGTAATTATTAACTTTGCAAATGTAGAGTCAGACATTACAGACAACACTACATCAAACTTAAACATATTTTTCATCAGTGAATTTTAGACATTTGGGGAAGTTATTCTTTCTCCAACAAGAAATGAAACATGAAAAACACAGATTTTTAATGTAGGGTTTCCCTCATGGGTAAATTAAATTTATTTTTAAAATTTGTCAAATGTACATAAATTATATTTTTAATGCATCAAAACCAAATGCGCAAATCAAATAACCTCTTTGAAAAAAGAGGCAACATAAGAGAGAACGACATTCTTTGTTGAGATCATTTTAAACAAGTATTGGTCAGGTATTTTATTAACCTGGAAAAGCAAAGTGCTACACACAACAACCACTGAAGACAGTTCACCATACACCTTAACGAGGATTGGACTCAAGCACCTTTTCTTAGCTTAAAGCTAAAATGAAGATCTTTTCACAAAAACTCCATTGTGTGTTTATCTTTAACAATCCAAAGGCCAAGTTTACTACCCTTTTCCTAGAGAGAAGCATACTTGCAGTGACGTTGCTCTATTTCAAGTTAAAATACTTACTAGTGAACTGCTTGAGCGAACAGGCTGCTTAAAGACCTTGATTTTCTATATTTTCCTCCAGGATGGAGCTTTGAGTGCAAATAAAGGCATACAACTCCTTCATGAGAAATAAACATGGAATTCAGCCACGTGCTTTCAAATAGTAATCATATATTTAATTGATATACATATATTGCCACCATTGGCACATACGATATTGCACACAGTGATGAAATGTTGCACAGAAAAAATAGATATATCTTTTGTGGGCGAAAACATTCCAAAATTACAAATAATGTGGAATAACGCTGAAAAGGTAGAACTACGTAAAACAAAAGACAAAACAAGACATGCTTGCTACTCCCCATTAATTGAGCGACTTACAACTTACACATAACTACCCAAGCCATAGAACGAGCATTTCAAGGGGGGCTTGCCAACATCAACACATAACATTTCAGGCCACTACCGATGTTTCCAATCAGCCCCTGCTCTCTCCGTTAATGCGCTTGGCTAGTAAAGAGCCAACTCTTCTGCATCATCTTGCATCTAGGTGACCACCCCCTTCCATGTTTACATGTAGGCCGATACCTGGATGGCTGGGGAAAGGGGATGGCAATGAAGTTAGGGAAGAAGGAAGGTAGCAGAAAAAAGTTAAGAATTCTGCTCCTATTTTTCTTAAGAGTTTGTAACAAACCCTTTTAGCACCACGAGTCGTGCGCTAGCACACAAGGGGGCTGAGACACAAAAATGGAAGAAAGAAGAGAAAACAGTAACAAAAAGAAGCCAAACTGCAATCCAAAGCACCAGGCCAGCGTGTAAGCATGCGGAGTGTGTAAGGCACCAGGTTGTTTATATGCTGAAGAGGATGCTCCCAGTCGGGTATCATTTAGGCTATACCAGAGGCTCCAAAAATAGGTGGTCAAGGACAGTCTAGTTTGCTGGTTTCCAGTCAATCTAAACATGGGAGCAATCATTTAATTCAGTGCTGAGGTAAATGTGACATTATCTGATTGTTGTCAGTTTCTCTGGAGTTTACTGACGGAGTTTATAAAACTGCTATCACACATCTATGAGATGCGACTGAACTGGATTAGAACCAGTTGCTTTCCATGAGGCAGCCCAAATATTTACAATTAGACCAAAAGAGAATCTTGTTACCCCCCCGGAAGATATTTGGGCTTACAAATCTAAAGAAGAGCTACATGTATATTTCCAAAGTAGCCCCACTGAACTTCACATCTTCAGATCTTAAACTTGTAGGGATGGGCACATCCTTTGACACGCAACTAGAGGTTTACCAACAGGCAAATTGAACCCTCTTCATCATGGCTTATCCAGGTGTGCTCCTCAGTGGCTCTCCTCATAGTGTGATGGTGATATTGTAATTACAGCTCGCAAGATCGCTCCTTTACAATCATGCCGTTAAACGATTTCCACTATGACTACACCAAGCCTTTGGATGGAATCACTCAGCACTCAAACTTGACATTCGTACAATATAGGCAGATAAAGATACATATGGAAGGGTCCTTGAGCCAATATTTTGGGAGACCAACAAAATATATTTTAGTGCAGATTAACATGCAGCAACAGCACTCCTTGGCACCATTTAGACTTTTATGACTTGACAAGATCACAAAATGTTTCTGTTTCAGATGCACAACAATGCTTTGCTGGATTTTTTTTTTTTTCAGACCAATAAGCCAATCAACACAGTATGTGTGGGGTGTTCGTCTTCTTAAGAAATCTGCAATTTGGGCCATTTGCTACATGTTGTCACTGCATTTCCTATATCAAATACACATTTAGTACCTTTAAAATGAACACATTGCATTAACAACGAGACACAAAGGTAGTCTATAATATATCCATCTGCATGGCAACAATTTCAACTGAAACAAAAATTACAATATTAATATCTCTTTGAATGCCTCTGGCAGATGTCATCATCTCAACATCCACTGACCAGTTCAATATATTTGATTTTTATGCAATGCATATTGCACAACACATAGAGCACTTATTTCATTTCATGAAAATGCTTACATGTTCCTTTTTATACTGCATGACATCTAACCAGTTTCCGAAGCAGGCCTAGCCCTCATATGATTTATGTGTAAACACATCTCTACTCACAGGTAAAGGTAAATAGGATGGCAAGTACATGTGACAACCTTTTACAAAGTTTTTTGAATTTTGGTTTAAAAATTAAAATATCTGATTTGTGCTGAAGTCGTTAGCTCACATGAAAAGGAAATGTCTTTTTCTCAGAACTCGGCAATTATTCCATTTGAACATTGCAAACACTTTTTTACAATAGCTTTAACTGGTACAAAAGTTTTCTGTTAATAAGGGAAATAAACACTCAGTTCAATATTGTTTGTCAAGTAGGAAACAATGTTCAAATATAATGTTATTACTTTGTTTAGCAGCCTGTTAACTGTATTAATGGTGGATAAGTGGGGTAACATCCAGCGATGAGTGACAACATGTCATAACTGTCAGGTTGTGGAGGTTTCTTATATCGTGGGTGATGCTCCCTTGGAGTTAAACCATTACAGTTAAATCTTTAGATTTCTTTCTTTTTACAGTAGAGTTTTTAATTATATTTCTCTTGTTATTTTTATTACTCTTGCATGTTTTTTGCTCTCTATATCAATCCTCGTCTCCATCGTCCGCCTGCATCTCCTCTTGTTGCTGCAGCTCGCATGCCCTTTTCTCCCGCTGTTTCTCCTGGATCTTCTTCATTTCCTCGGCATATTTACAGAAAGTATTCCCAAATTTGGACCACACTTTATAGGGCACCGTAATTGAGTTGCGGTACGTTGGCTTCACCTCGCTTACCCTCATGAACACACCGTACTTATTGGATCCGACGTCGAAGAAAAACCGTTTGTTGTCCACAGTCAATGATGACCCTTCGGGCAACTCTGCAGGTTCGTCCTCTACACCGTAATCGTCAATAAGTTTAGCCAAAGCATCGCGAAACTCAATAAGTCCCTGGGCAGGCAGAGCAATCGTCTGGCCTTGCGTGGATCCCAAACCGGGCCCCCGGTTAACGGTCTGTCGAATCCTCAGGAACCGTCCCCTCTGGTTCTCTTTCAGATCCATGTAGTATTTCCGATTTTCTCTGACCAAGAACTCGCTTTTAAGTGCTCGCCTGGGTTCGTCTTGTACCAAACCCGGGTTGCTAGGACCCAGCTGGGCATAATGTTCGATGAAGTCCCCCAAGTAGTCACGGAACTCGACCGCCACGGACATGGAGAGAGTGAGGCGGCTCTTGTTTCCACCGGCCCCGACTTCTGCTATCTTTAAGAAGCGGCCTTTCGCGTTCTGCTTAACGTCCAAATAGAAGCGTTTGTTTTGGATGTCAACACGCTTCGACGCCAGCTCTTGTGTCTCATGCTGGAGCCCGGAAGCCGAGCCCGCCCCTCCTGTCGCTAGGTGCATGGAGCCGAAGCCTGGGCC
>OMLM01007564.1:37681-64723 GCA_900302695.1 Helostoma temminkii
AAATTACTCCATTAGTAGCGATGGTCCACACGCGTTTCGTCAAATTCTACAACAACTCCTGGGCCTAAAAGTGTAACTGGTCCCTCCCACAGTCAGGTACCAGGGCCACAGATTGAATAACAACATTATTTTTAAACTTTGACCTTTGTGCGACCATAAGACCAAGTTATTCTGACTGCTTATCTCTCATATTTATCTACAGAGCCATCTGATTCATGACTTCAGTCCGCACTGACCACCAGGTTGTTCTACGTGTGTTTTATAATCACACCTTAACCAGGTGGGTCTGATGGTGCAGTTCACAGGCCAACTCCTTAATTATGTAGCTTATACCTTGTTGTTTTTTTTCTCAGCATCCTGAAATGGGATAAGTCTGTGGATATGTCTGGTTCAGACATGTCGCCATACCGATGACTTGCTGTGAATAAATGTAGCACAGTTTTATGCCACAGTTCTGTTCATTAGACTCAGAAGGACTAAAACTTGTCCATGTGGAAGCGCAGGCCACACATGAACGATGATGAGGTCTAACCACGGGTTCTTCACTTCCAAGGCGATTACCAAGCGTAAACATTTCTTGTCTGAAGTTGGAGAAATTCAAAATATTTATTAATAGTCATTTTTAAAATAAGCATTTATTTATGGTCAACACATACTACACAATTTTCATTGTCGTCCCCCTGGAAACAAACTTAGTTGCGCAGCAGTTTGAAGCAAAAGCGACATACCTTTGTTTATTTATTTTGTTTATTTATTACTCTATATTCTCTACATTTCTAAGTATGAATCCCACAACACATATTATTTCAGACTGCTCTAATGTCCAGTTTTGGCATTTCTAACAAATTATATGGTATAAGAAAATAATTAATATGGACGGTGTCTTAATTTGCTGAAAAACATTGAAATAAATAAAGAAATAATAAAGCCGAAATAAAAATAGGCCCGATTAGGAGATAGTGCGATAAAAAGTCTACACACATTTTGAAGAACAATGTACAATACTTTACGTATACTTAGCTATACCAACACTGCTTCGGGCCTCACCTTGATTTTTATTTCACGCCCGCCTTCTATAGGTCCTATAGCTCCATATTCTGAGCAATATGTGTGCGCGTACATGAGGGTAAACGCTCAGTGTCTCAGACTGTGAGGTTGGCCTCCTCACTTTCTCCTCACAGTCTGTGAGTAGAAAGGATGTTCAGCCCAGCAGCTGAACTCTGCTTCCATTATCACTCGTTTGCAACTCATTCACAACTCGTTCAGTCAATATTCGTTGAGCAGTACGCAAATGTTCATTTTCCAAAGGTGAACTGCGGTCTTTAAAATTTCATATAGTTGAAACCAATTCGATTATTTCACTTAAAATTTGCCAATTATGAAATCTGTTTTCGGGTTTGTGAACTTACCAAGTCATTTTTCAACATACTAATTATTTGACCATTTTAAAGAAAGTTACTTTTCGATTCGTTCATTACTTCATTGTATTAAAGGTTAGTCAGTAGTCTGAAGGCCTCGCTGGAGTTCAGCCAGCACAAAGTCTATTCCAGACATTAACCCTTCAAATATATATATAAAACATATATAAAAGTTTTTATTTAGTCGTTTTATAGATATTTATAATTCTCGAAGATTCCCACACATTGAACTGTTAGGACACGCATAGGTATATTTAAAAAGTTTTAGATCTAAAATCCTAATTTTTTCCATGTGTATACGTATATAAATATAATAAAATAATATCTAATCGACCAGTACAGATCGTGATACTAAATAAGAATACTGAGGAAAGGCAGAAATGAACTAGTTATTTCCATTTTATGGTCTTAATTATTAGGCCAAAGCTTTGAAAAAAAAAGAAAAAGTACAAAATTATAATCAGGGAAAATATTAAAAAAAATGTTGATAACATTCATTAACCTTAAAGCACTGTGACAAGCAAAAATAAATAAAATAAAAATATTAGTGAAGTTCATTTATTGAAAAACAGCAGTCCATAATGATAACACACATGCAGTCTGTCCAGCACAGTTTAAACTGTCCTGTTAATGTTTATTGATGGCGGCCTAAATGCGCTGCTGGAGTTTAGCTGATTTTGTCTTATGGACTTACTTATTACTTGTGTCTGTTTTGAGATTTCTCAGATAAAGCTATTAAATTATATGCTGCTCTTATTACCTCAAAGGTCGCCGGGCCTCCTGCTCAGCTCCACAGCAATCATCAGTCCAGTAAGCAAAAAATTAGTAAATCATTAGTGATCTTAGTAAGACAAGCAAACATAAGCAACAAATAAATTAAATACGTTAAAAATATGAATTATTTTATTCAGCTAAGTCCTTTAGAGCCAGCTGTTTGGGAGTTTGTCCTCACTTTGACACTGAACTTTCCGTGCAGCTACATTGTCGCGTTGCTTATCGAGTTTATTTAAGACCAGACTTTTTAATTCTTTGCGTTAGTTTCCTTTTATTGCAGCAAAGCTGGAGTTGACCTTATTGTGCCACTTATTGGGGACGTGCGTTTCCTTTTTTTCTCCTCAACCAGGCATGTGACAAACACGGTCTGTGTGAAGAAAAATATGTAAATATCAAAATTCCTTCCTTCAAATTATTAAAAGCTACTAAAACCCAGACTGGGTCTTCTAGTTGTTATATTAGATATATGCTAAGGTTTTTTTTATCTAACCTGCATAGAATTGAATACCATGTTGCATCTCTGGGCCAGTTGCCCATTAAAATGTCCATTTAGAATTTCATGCGACTTTTTATTCAAACTCTCAGCATGAGACCCTTTTGTCTGCTGGTCTGTTTAGACCCCGTCTCTCTGCGGTAGTTTTTCAGCTTCTCCGACGAACCACGCACAACTTAATCCATCTGTACTCGGCCTATTTTCATGCCAGATTTTAACCGTGAATATGAATCATTAAAAGCAGTTCACTTCGGATGCCGAGTTCACATCCATGACAGATTTCAGCCTCAAATAGGTGTCGTCGCAGTTTGTAAAAGGCCTCTGGTGTGATCACCTCACAAAGTTTTGTTCTACATCCCAACACAGGAATGCAGTGGCGACGCTCCAGTTGCTGCACCAGTATTATTTCAGATCAGACGCACGACCTTACATGCTGCATGTTTTGCCTCTGTAAACTCTGCGAAGCAATGGCATATGCTCGGCTGCTGATGTCAGGACACTTAAAGGCTGTAGGACAGTAACAATCCGAATGACATGTAAATAAAGCGTCATTCCACCAAGCGAGATCCCATAACCTACCTTACCCTGCTCAGTCTGCAGGCGCAGCGCCTTAAAGCCTCGACAGCGTGACGCGGAAGGCGAGACAAGGCAAAAGACACATGTGAATATCCTCGGAGGCCTTTATGACAGCACAGCGGACTGCTTCTGCTTGCTGCACAAGATGGACCAGAAACGGCGAGTCGTGGCACGGAGAGCGACACACGCACAAGTTCAACGCCGCACGTTTCACCTCTGATGTCAACACGCAATGTGGTAACTCGGTAGACGTGCGCCTCCCTCTGGTGATATTGAGGAATTGCAGCTTTGCCATGTGATGTTAACAGGTAGGTCAACAGTTTGGGCGACTGTAATGGAGGGCAGTGTCTAAAGAAGTAAATGTGCACTACTGTTATCAACACCTGTAGGTTTATGAGCTTTGTCCCACTTGAGGAAATGAGTGTTACGCTGAAGCACACACCCCGTGCGCCTCTTCTGTTGATGCTGGGGTTAATAGAGTCGATTAAAAAGCATATTTCAGGTTCTTTTTACAGTAGAGAGGACTTCACGAACTAAGACATTAATTCACGCCTGTGTCTGACATCAGCACTCTATAGGCCTAATTTATACAACTGTTAACATTTCAGCACCACGGAGAGCAGCCACGTCTGCGCCAGATCTGCAGCGCATACTCAGAAAATAAATGTGTAGGTTTAGGTGCCTTGTATGAATCTGAAAAACAGATTTGCTCTGAAACTCTTGGACTCCTTGTTTTGAAACTCGATACAAATACACTTTTCCCATAAACTGCATACACCAGTAAAAATTCAAAATAGAAATATAAACCTTGTATTTTTATTGAACAGAATTCATATTCTGTGTCCTGCTTTTTTGGAAGTTGGCACATGTGGCTGTGGTTTGATGTACAGCAGCATTTACAGCAGCAAAATGTGTCACACTGCCCAGAAACACACTGTGGTCAGCAGATGTCGCTCTTTGTGAATACTGTGTCACAGCATTCTGCATTCTGTTAAAACCAAACTATTAGAGTCATAACGTGACCCAAACATTGTATTAATGATGGTTACACGTGTTGATGTTCCTATTATGTTTCATATTTAGGTCTAGTCCTCTACGGAAGTGCTCTCTCAGAGTTATGTCCTATGTGAAAACATTAGTCTACATTGCAGTCGTAAAAACACAAAGATGCACTCTCACTCACTCAATGTTTTTCCTCAGTCGGTGTTTAAACTGTTTTTCTCCGCTTTGAACCTCAGTGTTGCGGCTGTTTTAGCTGTATGGATGTGATGCGGCGCTTCAACATCAGTTTTTTTAGAGGCAGAGCAGCGAATGTGACCTGAATGCAGGGCATGGCTTAATGGGATGAGACGCAAAACTCATTCAAAACAGTGTCTTGAAGAACCTGAAATGCTTTCGCAGCCTTAGTCATCGCAGCCATATGATTTCTCCAGGCCCACCGGACTATATGCGGCTGCTTTTTTCAGTGTGAACACGTCTCGTTTTCTGGAGTAATGCCTTGGCTACAGTAAGATGCGATTTTGAGGAGGGACAATCATGGATTTGGGATTTCGTTTATTTCATTATAACGTGAGATCGCCGCTGATAGAACACCATGGAGTGGTTGACATAGGCTACAGTAACTGGGTTTTAGGAGCGAGGAGATCGACTCTGTGGTTTAACGTTTGCCTGTATCTCAGTGCTCCAATCCTGCGTTTTTGTTGACGGAGCCCCTTGGCAATCGGTATTATTTTCTCTCCGTCTGTGGCTAGGGGGGGAGGCGGAGAGAGAGCCGCGGTGGAAGGCGGCGTATTAGCGTTAGGCTGTAGCTGCCGAGCAGAAATATTGTTTTATTTTTTGGAATGAAACGTTGCTTTTGTTTTGCGACCGGACTACCAAACTTGGGGTTCACTGCAGCATTTTGCGTCTTTTTCCTCCGCTGCAGATGATACAGAGAATCATCATAGCGGTAACCCACCACTGCAATTTTTGGGCAAACATAAAGAGTGCCGTCGTCTTGCAGTTAAGGCTACTATGGCAGCATAGGGGGCATCTTCTGGAGGGGAGAATCCGCCAATTCTTCGCTTAGCCTATCTACAATGCCTTATTATTAGCAGAAAGCAGTGACTGGATTTGAAACCCAGCGTCACCCCGCGGATTCCCCGTTTCAAAGCTGCTGTTTACCCACTGAAAATTACTCGAAAAAGCAGCGGATCCCGATGGCATGGACACTTATGCAAGGTCTGCCGCGCTGCCGTGCTACTGGAGCCTACTTGCTGTCTCTTCATTCAACCCAGCTCCATCGCCATCGCCCCGCAGCCGAGAGAGCCCTGCCGCAACGCGACCAGCGACCACCGAGCCAAAGCAGGCGGCATGAGGCTTGATTCAGTACATTTATCCATGCTGGTCATCGGGGTCTCATTCGCCTGCTACTCCCCGAGTTTGAATTCCCTGCAGGACCAGGCTTACAAATCCGCCGTGGTGATCGAGGGCAAGGTGCAGTCTACGCCTGTGAACGTCTCCGCGGAGCCGTACCGTGTGAATGTCAAAGTGCTGGATGTTTGGCCTCTAAACAGCGGGGGTCTGGAGCGAGAACAGCTCGTCACCGTGGGGGAGTTCGGATCTGAGGCTCCGTGCACCAAAGTGAAGAAGAACCACAAGTACATTTTTTTCATGGACCCCACTGACGAGCCCTTTGTTTTTAAGGCATCGTTTGCGCCTCTAGACACGAGTGGAAAGAACCTAAAAAAGGATATTGGGAAGATCTTGTGCGTGGACTGCGGTAAGTTAATGTATTGTGGATTACCGGTGAAGTTCAACCCGGAAGAATCTGTTAACAGCCCCTGGGTTAGAGCTTGTGGTAACGGGCGCGGAGGTGAATTGCGGTTATTACGGACACCGCAAGGTTTGGAGTCAGTGGATATCAGATAGGTGCTTAAGGGGCGTCTATGCAGCAATTTTCGACAACTCTCGCAGGCTCCTATAGCCCACATGATCAATCAAACTCTCTTTCTCTCTTCCCTGAACTGCATCAGACATGCGCCTCGCGCTGTTGCTTGTGAGGAATTGCAGCTTGTGTGTATCGAACTATCTGCATCCTGCAAACCCGCATTATACTTTATGCGTTTTAGGCACTTTGTAATGCATATTTTACTTTAACCTAACTTCTTATACAGCCCACATGTTTAGCTTTAACACACATGATGTGACTTAGGCCTATGTGAACACCGCGCAAACGCATCTTATGGACCCGGTACCATTTCAGCACCAGGGACAGCGGCCTGTATCGCCGTATCACGTGTGGAAATTCACGCTGCCCTAAGCAAATTGGCTCCTAAGCTATATTTAGGCTGACGCCGGACTTTAATGCTTTAATACCCCACACTTTGGCATAGCCTGTCGTAGTGAATGTCCTCTTCAGTGCTAGCAGCGGGTTGAAGGCATGTGTAATCTCAACTAGGAAACGATTAGGTTGTTTAAAGTGTCAAATTACCAACTTTTCCAACGAAGACTGTAGTTTTTTTTCTCTTATTTTGGATTCAAGCAGAAGTAGTTCAGGAATTGACTTTGGTCAGTAGATGTCGCCCTAAGGGAGAAATTATACATGTCATATCAGGCACATTTTATTTGTAGTAGTGTTTATTTGTCTTACTAGGACCCTATTCACTGTCAAGAATGACGCTTACGTGTGTTCCTATAGTTTCAGTGAACACTAGTCTGGTGCACTTGGCCAGTAAGATCTCACCAAAAAAAAAAAATCAAGGCTTGCCATTTATTAGATTGTGGAACTTACTAAGTGCAGATCAGCATACTGTTGCCTTGATGCTTGTGCAGTAGACTGCACACAAATACATGAATTCAACAGCGCATGTGTCACTTTTGTGCGAAACGTTTGTCAAAAAAGAGAATTTTCTTAAAGTTTGGTCAGTGTCTGGATCTTAACACCTCTCAGTAGCCACAGAGAGATTCCTTTACTTTTTCCATGCTGGTCTGCCTGCAACACAACTTCAAAGTGTTAGACAGCTCAGCTTCAATACTTTCAATGCATGGGATTAAATGTTATTATGGCACATATCACACATGTAACAAAATCATATTTTACCCCATCATATTTTACACACAGTTGTACATCCAGTCAATTGTCATGGCATAGAACATGATGTGTGCCCCTGCACTGTCGGCTTCTTAAATCCTCTTAGCTTGTACTCATGAGACACAAAAATGTATTCTTGATTTTGCTTCACTCACTCTGGCTTTTAAACTCATCTTCCCACTAGAGAGGTAACACAAAATGGACCTTATTACCTCTTCACCTCTTGAGTTTCTTGAACAGCCCAGACATCAGCTCTTCGCCACTTAGTGAAGCTTTTCAGTGATGTCATCAACCTGGCATGGTTACCTGAGACAGTTGGCCCACTTGCCACTGTAGTTGTCTTTTTATTTTGTTCAAAGTACTCAAAAATACACTAATGTTGTCCTGGCAGGCTGTTTTACCCGAGTGGGTTCTTATTCTGTGTAGATGATCTCATTGCTGTGTTTTTTCTGACACTCCCTTTTTCAAGCTAATCAAGCTTTTTTTTCTTCCCTCAAAGCCTCATGTAGACAAACAGTTATTCCCTTGACATCCTTTAGTACCTTTGAGCTCCCTTCTTCATTCAGCAGGGACAAAAGATCAACAATGCTCTGTTTCCCTCTTATTAAGTTCCCAAACACCCTATCAGTGCACATGGACCTGTATATAATGCACTTTTAACCAGCTGCATATGCAGCTTTATCTCGGTCCAGGCACTGATTCCAGGCCCACTAAGTACACATGCCGAACTTGATTCCTCATGCACATGACCACAAGCTTAACAAGCTTAGCAATCAGGGGAATGACTGTATATGCGGTACAGCTCTCAAAGTCAAGTAGTTGTCTCCTGGTTCCTAATGGCTGCCCGAAAATGAGACTACTTAGAGCATTTACAAGCTGCACCCCTTTCTCAGGACAGACTGGAGCTCTGGGTTCCTGCCAAAGACAAAAGAAAACAACAAGAAATACCGGTGCTAAATATATATACAGGTTCTCGTTGAGCCATCAAATGGGTCCCATAAAGTGTAGTGCAGACTGGAAACATCTTAGTCAAGTACTGTATCGCAATGTAAACACATGACAGCAACTATTTCCTGGGGTTGTTTTGTGACAAGTCAAAGATTGTGACATTCACCATCAGGTTTAGGAGGAAGTTTGTAATCTAAGCACACGACATACAGTACTTGTTTCACAGAGGCCCATATACAATTAAATGTCAGCCACCGGAGTTGACCTTATAAATCCTATGAACTACTGTATTCCTAAGTGCACACTCCTCCTTTTGTCTTGCAGAGTATATCGGTCACATCCGTAGCCTTAGCATGGAAGTACTAAACTAGGATGGCACCGATATAAACATGTATAAATGTGTTAATGTGTGACTTTTTCTATGACAGAACAGAGAGGTGTCATATACTATGTACTTCTTTGCTATATCAGCAGAGAGTGTGAGATGGAAGAGGAGAAGATGACATCTAATTCAGGAGAGTGGATGTGTTTTCATTTGGAACGGAGCGTGACATTGCTATTCTTTGAACTGTAATTTCACGTACGCCGCATCTGCCTTTTAGCTCCTATTGTTTAGCATTACAATAGTGTTTTTGTCCCTCATGGCTCAGCCTAAAATCAAAACTGGGTATAATGAAACAAATGTGGTAGCTGAGGCTCATAGCTTTTCGTCTTTTTCTAGACTCCATGGAGCAGACCTACATAATTGCATTTTGTGTGTGCAGGTGTGTGGGTGTATGCAGAGTGGTGGGAGCATTGTTTTCACTAAAAGACACTACAAATCAGTGCTACACATATGCACAAAAACAGTTAAATGAATCAACACATCAACAACACATAACACATCACCCTAAAATCCCATTCAATTAACAAATAAATCATCCTCACTTGTGTGTTTATTTATTGCCCATTAAGGCCACTCTTCCTCTGAAGCTAATTAATATAACAGTGTTGTTGTGAATGCACACTCAATCACTAATCTGTCACTGTGAAGTCCCACTGTATGCAGGTCACAGCTGCTGCATTAAGATGGTAGACAGGCAGAATTTTGCCTAGAGCTATGCATCTTTCTGTGAATTGAGACTTCCTTAGAAGAGCTAGACATAACACTTGAATGACAGCTGCTGATGGCTACAGGGTTCTGCTCTTCCCCCACAAATGTGTCTGTCAGTAACATGAATCAACATGCAACTGCAGGTTGGTCATTATACCATAATAGCACCCTCAAGGGCAATGTAGCGAACAATTGTTGATTGTGACAAAGGTACTTTTCTTTACTCTGACAATGATTACTGCAGGATTATCGTGTACAGCACGTGTGTTTGTTTAGCTAAGAATGATTGAAGTGTTTTCATCTGTCAGAACTGTAGTGTCTCCAGCCAAGGGTAGAGGTACAGGCTTATGAGGCGGACTAGCAGGAAGCTTGGATTGTTTTTACTGAAGTTGTACATTATGTTTATAGGAATTGTATTCTATGTTCGTTGGTCAGTTATGTCGACTTTTTGCCCTGCCGAATCTCCACTCAGTTTCTCCACTCTGACAAGATAGCATGATGTGTATTTATAAGATGTATGACAAAAAGTCATGGCAATTTTCAGTAATTGGCTGCTCATTTTCCTGTCCTATAGGCACTTTGCCACAATCACTCAGACTTGCACGCCACATTTCTGAAAACCTTATTTTACAAGCTGCTATGATGACAGAGCGTAGACAAATCTTTCATGTCTACAAAACTCACAGTTCTGCAGTGACAGACCTGTATTCAAGATAGAATTAAGATTTAATGATTCAAGTCCAAGTTTTTACCTGTTTGCAGGACACAACTGTTACAAAGTAGATGCTTGGGGACTGTCGTTCACTGGGATTATAATACTTCTTAAAATATCAAATCAGGAAGATGTCATCGGGTGGTGTGTGTGATTGTTGCTGCAGTGTTGTTTCACAAAGTTGGTACATCTGAGAGCAAACACAAGCAGCCTCTATACCATCTTTAGTTAAGTGTGTGAAATTTTATTTGTTCTACTCCAACTTTTGGTCATCCCAGCATTTGAAGTGCTTTAGACTCAGCAACCCTTTAAACTACATCAATCCAGGCTTCATAAACACTATTGTGCTATCTAGAGCTAAAGCCCATGCAGTATAATTCTTAAAAGTCTTAATGTTTCATCTGAAACAAATTTCAATATTATAATATAGTTGTTGTAGTGTGTTCATGCACCAACTTTTTGTATTCAGCAAAATACATAGACAACTGGCTGATCCTGTATGGTATCATTGTATTTAGCTTTATGTGCAGCACTCGATGCTGAATCTAGTTCAGCCTTGGAATAATCAGGGCAAAGACACGATGTGCATTGTTAAGAGGATCTAGTTTAATGTGCAGTTAGTTAAGCTGCCATTCATTGTCATACCGCACTAACATGTCATACAACGCTGTGAAAAATTATTTGCATTCTTTCTGAATTTTATTTTTAGTTAAATTTTTATTACACAAAGATAACCAGAGTAAACACAAAATGCTGTTTTTAAACAATTAAATGATGATTTATTAAGGGAAAAAGCTGTCCAAACCTGCCTACCCTATGTGAAAAAGTAATTGCAGGTCTCACTTGCCTCATTTAAGAGCAGTATTCATGGCAGACTTCCAACTTCAACAGAGTTGAACTTTTTTGGAAGGTGTGCGTGCCATTACAGCTGGCGTAAAACCAACACAACAAAAGAACATCATATCAACAGTCAAACAAATATGGTGGCAGAGTGATGATCTGGGGCTGCTTTGCAACTTCTGGACCTAGATGACATTCCATAATTGATGGAACCATGAATTATGCATTAACATGTGCTAACATGTACTAACTAAAATAAAAGTAGCCAGTATACCAACAATAAATACCACAGTTGTAAACAGAGCTAATGTTAAATATTTCAGTAAAACCATTGATTGGTTAAAGAACAATAGAGCAAGTTTTAAATATGCGTTAGCAATCAGTTTGCTTATGCATCCAGAAGAAATGTTTTTGGCCACCTTATTTTTGTAACTCCAATCTTAAAACCACAACATGTATATGTTTTATATTTTTACAAATATTTTAGATATATGCACAGACTCACACTGGCACCAGTGCAGATACACTCTCTTGTAAAGATTTTTGGGTGAGGGTCAAGCCCTGTGCATCGCATATGGATGTGAAATGGTAACTTGTGCACATGTATGAACACAATATGACATGTGTAGTATGGTTTTGATAAAGCATCTGTATTAGCTGTAACTATTTGTTTGTTTTGGTCACAGTAGCATATACTGGTTAATCAAGAAGAAATAATTGAAATTGAGCAAGTCTTGCTTAAACATCTCTGCCCTGCTGCCACTACAGTTCAATGACTCTTGGTCAACAAAGGCTTTTAAATGCACCTCCCTACAAGTTTAAGGGGCATAGTTCTAATAACAATATTTAATTTAAAAAAATTACATACAGTATCTTCACATTCACGGTATTTTAGAGAATTGATGATGGAATAACTATTTAGTGAAAATCATAAAGAAAGCAGGCTGTAGATCAGCTATTATTAAATATTATATTATTAAATATATTATTAAAATTATGAAGGAGAGAACATGTTGTCAACTAACTGCGAACAGTGGGTACAGTTAGACTTGTCATACCAAAACAACCATAGGTGCAATAACAGTGGCTGCTCTGATGTTCCAGAAAGCTATAACCAGCATGAGCAATATCAGGGGACACTCTTCACCTAAATGGAGTGCAGCCATTATTAAGGTTGTTAGTTACACAAAATGTCTGCCCCGAAAAAGATCTAAGCAGCTTGTCTCACATTAGCAGGCCTCTGACAAATCTATGTAGAATGCCATAACGTCACAAATCAGATCATGAGATCAAGTAGAAATAATGGAACTTGAGCAAGTCTTGTTTAGAATCATTTAGAAACAAACGTAGGACACAAATGGGAAAAAATAAGAAATTTGAATTAATATCTGTTCGCATGTGGAAAAACATTTTTAGACAATCTAATTGTTCTGTTGTTTTATTTTAACATTGGTTTTACAGCTGTAAAGTACTTATTGAACAAAGAGAATTACAACAATGGGAACTGTGCACGTGGAGATTTCCAGGATTACACTCTTGAAAGACTTATATATATGAGAAAGTCAAAACAAAGTTGTGTTTTTAGCTAAGCCAAAAACATTGGATTACACGACATACACTCATCACTAACAAAAAGATCCACTTCTGATGATAAAGGACTTTGCCTCTACAGCACAGTTTGTGATCAAGAAAAGATCTGAACATGACATAAAATGAATTTGTTATCACTTCCTAATCCTGTTGTAATGTGCTGCACCACAGAACTAAGTAATGCCAGTTTAGACCTACATGAATAGTTTAATCACTCTGCTGTGACAGATAGTTTCCACAGTTTTGAATGTCTATTTACCATGCCCTTTGATTTTGCACAGACCCAAGCAATACTTTGGATGATTATACATTTCCATGCTTAATACAGAATTATGTCTGGGCTCATGGGGAATAATGGGCTTATTGAAAGTTCAGCTGGATAAGGACTACGAGAACAAGTCTGCAATGCCATGAAGTTTAAAGTTTCGTCAAATTAATAAAATAATTAACAAAACAAAAAACAGTGAAATTTCAAAAGAATTTTAACTTTAATAATATATTGTTTGTACAATAATTAGAAGTGAAAAACAAGTGAAGAAACAAACGTGTATATTAACACTATACAAAGTACACACTTTCACAATACAAGAAGGTTGAAAAAGAAGTCACCGGTTTCTATGTATGACTCAAGGAACTATTGTGTGTTTGTGTGTTTGGTCATACTTATCTGTTTCCGGTAGCTTGCTAACAGCTGGTGGAAATCAGCCCCAGACAGAGGAGCAGGACTGGGTCAGATGCTGGTGGGGTGAATGCAGATTAGTTTTACAGTTAGTACTTAATGTCATAACCAATAATCTCTGTTAATCTCTGGCTTGAGTTTATAAAATGGGATGAAAGCTGCTTTGAATCAGCCAAACTATTTAGTGCAGATTTTTACTATGTTCAAATAGAACACACATATTAATTCCTTATGGTTTTGAAGGCAGAGTTGCATTTGCATCTGTCTTAATCTATTGGTATTAAGCAATGAGATCAAATTTTGGCATTTGGATGTGATTGCAATGCTAAAGCCATTGGATATGAGTGAAGACTTTGCCTCAGACCTAAGTAATGACAAGTAGGCCTAAAATTGAAGTGTAGTCAAAGCAAACCCCTTGCAAAATAACTAGAGCTTTAGCTTAAGGCTTTTGGAATATATAGAGCATCAAGCTGAATTTCCATTAGCAATCATTGTTGAACAAATACAACTACAACTGTAGTGAGTTAACATTTTAGTGATAAATACTTTTATAGTTGAAAAGTTGATATACTTCTTAAATGTTACAAAAAAACCTTAATCATGTGTATATTATTGTTAAATTGCTTGTACCAGGCTACTATTAACAGTCTAACATAAAAGGTTTATCTATTAAAACTGTATTCTAAGAGGGAAAAGAAGGGTTTACAGGAAACATCCCCTTAATCAGGGCAGCAGTGTAACAAAAACAAACTGGATTTTAGATTAATAATTTTTGAATTTTACATGTCTCTATACTTTTCAAACAAATCTAATTTTTTAACCCACTGAAAATTGTTGCTTTCACCACAATGAGGCAGTATATGATCAGGATCAGGAAGCAGGAGAAACACTGAAAAGTTGAATGGTTGAGTCCACTGGGAATGTCACAGCAGTTGTTAGACTCCCTGCAACTGCTGCTGGAGCTTTGTCAAAAACATTCAAAAGCCTACAGTCACTGCACTGTCTGGGACACATGTACAGGATAACAACTGTTAAAGTCACTGCCATTTGGATTTTATTTCATTTACAAGAGGAAGCCATCTTTTTAGTGTTAGACCTATCGTGTTAATACTGCAGCCAGCTGTAAGCGGATGTGTTCTTTTGGCTAAACAAACCATAATGGTGTCCCTTAGGGACAAGCAATCATGTAGAGTGTTGGACCATGGTCAAAAAGATGCCCATTAGTTACTTTGAGCAGTAGTGTGGATAAAAGCATCCACAACTGCACTCAAAAATATAAGGCAAATGCCAACAATGAACTATAACAAGAGACATTTCATGAAAAAAATGCCACAAATCTGTAATGAAATGATCAAGACAAAAACTGAAATACACCTGTTTTATAATTTGGCCTATTCATTTTCCCACCTGGTAAACCTGTTTGATGTGTTTATATTGGCCTGGTCTTTACGATGAAGGTAATTTAAATTTACCCTGCCTTTTGAAACATTCAGTAATTTGCCGCTATCTTTGGCTGCGATACTCTTTCTTCACAGGCTGCAGCCAGTGCATGCAATTAAATATTTAAACCGTTTTTTTCTGTGCACAGCAAAAAAGGCTGTCTACAAAATTAACCATTTTAAGTCAGTAGTATCAGCATTGAACCAGAAATCAAATGCCAGAATTAAAAATATGCACTTTCGTGATTGTCAAATATGAAAACTAACATACAACACATGTAGGTTTACAGAAAACAGATGACTATGTCTTGTGCTGTACTTTAGGAAAAATACAAAAAATAAAAAACAAAATAAAACAACCTAATGTAGTTTAATGCTGTAAATGTGTCCTACATATACAGTATTTTCTCAATGTGGCCAAAAGGTTGATTAATACCTTGACAAAAAAGGCAATTGTTTTGGGGCTGTTAACCTAATGTATTTGGCTTTATGTCTATCGACGGCTCTATTATTAACCCTGCTTAGTTTGGTGATCAGCTCTAGATCGGTATATGTAAATGGCATAACTCTGAAAAACCCAGGTAAGCTTGTTTGCCAATGATCTGAAACCTGACTAAGCTGCTTGGCTCCCTCCAATATTAAACTGGATCCTGTAGCATTCTTTTTCTACCCAATTTCACTGCTTGTTGTTTCTGCAAACTCATACTGGCACAAAGATAATTTCACATTTGATAGATAGGCTTTACAGTATAATTGCCTATAACACCAGGCTTGTTGTCAGCAGTGTCAAGATCACAAAAATTACTGTTGAGATCAACATTGTTTTGGCATGTTGTTGTAGAAGAAACATGCTATTCCCTTCACCCTCCCCTAACTCAAGGAGGGAGGGTGAAGCTGGCAGGCACAAATTTTGATGTTGTTTCTCTTGTAGATCCTTCTACCTGGGGGCGTTGCAATGCAGAAAACACATTCCATAACAAGGATCCTCAATCAATTGCAGGGTATCAAAGTTTAGTGTAAACAGCTTAAGGTCTTCAATATCAACATCAGCTTTTATTTATAGTACAACATCACACAATATTTATAAAAAATATGCATCGCCTTTTTGCCAATGTCAACTGATAGAGGACATGAATTAAAACTAGCAAAGTCACTGATTTTGTTATTGCAGGTGAAATCTAACATCCTGATGACCCAGGAAAAAGCATGAAAGCAATTCTAGTCACTACTGGAAAATTATGAATTTCTGATGTTCCAGAAAACATGTTTTATCTGGAAAGTGGAAAGAAAAAATGTTTCATTAACTGTAGGCGTATAATGCCAACAAAGTGTGCCAAAGTTGTTGGCAGAATTAGTAGAGCTAATTATTACCTCATTATTACTAAGATTCCAACTACCATGCTACATGCCTAGATTTGTGATGGTATGTATGCATCAACTTCGGTGAATCTGGTTGAAAGTGTTGTACGAAAGTAGGATGTACAGCTTGTATAATCGATTCATTCCAGTAGTTTGCATGAAACCTGGTTGTCAGTTGTTTATTTGTAGCTCTGGGTGCTTTTTCACTGCAGCGTTTCCTTACCAAGATGTAAGGTAGATTCACAGGAAGCTGCACCACACTGAAGGACAGTGCAGAAGATAACGTTTCCGTCCTTCTCCCTCCCTCCCTTCCATTCATTTACTATAGACCCCAGGTTTTGCTTCACTTTGGCCATGCACCTGTTTCCTCTTCTCGTTTTACTTGCAGATATGAACATGTTGTATTAGATCATGATTTCACTATAGCGGTTTTATTTGCGGTTTTTAGATGCCATGGTTTCATGGTTATTTTTCCAAAACAGGAAACTGATCAATGACTGGGAATGGCACGGTGTTGTGTCAAAGAATCACCTTTTGTAAAAACACATTTACATGCATTTAAATCTAAAAATATTCTCTGTTTCAATTCAGTTTCATAGGGAATATGAGCAATTTGCTTACATTTCATCCTGTGTAGATGCTGGGGAGTAATAGTCTTTGACTATTTCTACAAACTACATTTGCTATAATTCTTCATTGGCAAGCATATGCATGTTGTCCTACGTCAGTTACAAGATCACTAGTTTCAGAAGCTTGATTGCATTTGTGCAGTGGTTTGAGCATAGCATAGTGCTATATAGTTCTGAAAAGATATCATACATTTAAGTGAGTGTTTTGTCCATAATGTAATAAATGTCACTTATAAATGTCCAGTGAAACCTGACAGTGTCCATGACAGGAACTTCAACAAAACGACAGGGAACAAAAGGACCATGGGAAGGGCAACTGTGTGTGCAACGTGCTGAAGTGTTGAAAAGAGGGGCTGCGGCACTCCCGCTGGGCGCCTCCCGGTGTATTTAAGGGACGTGTCCGGCCATGTTCACCCCACACACACAGTACATATCCTAGAGAAGGTTTGTTTCCTCAGGTATGTTGTGTCGTAGGTGTGGATTGATGTGTGTCTTAACATGAAATGACTTTAAACTGAATGGAATGGCTTGTTAGCAGTGTTTGGAAGTGGACCAAGACAAAAACTCTGTTTCCCTTAACACTGAAGGGGTCTCCTACTTTGAGGCAGACGTTTGCTTCAGGAGACTTGGAGAAAAAATACATTTATAACATAGTAGAGAAGAATTTCCTAATTCTGTGGTTCGTGATTGAGTCTCACCATCCTGAATATACTGTAACAGAGAGGAGGAGCTGATAAAAGATTATGGTACTGCTGACTCACGGGTCTCAATAAACAACTTGATATATATGTTTACAATATTTACAGTGTGAGTCGGGATATTTAGACACATTTCAATTCACTATTATAAGATGACTATACACTTGACAACCACGGCCACAGTGAGTCTTACGTCCTGTTTGTGTTTATAAAAAGGTTGACGTTATCGGCATGTAAAGTCCTTGAGATTTTCCTGAGTGAATAATTTTGAGATTCACCACAATAGTAAATCACCACAGGTGGTTCATTCTTATTCATAGGGGACATACAAATAACTTCACAAATAAAACACGTCAGTGGTTAAATAAAAAAATGAATTGCTAAATATTAAGATAATGAAAAATGCAAGAATGTGTCTGTGATTTCTCCTGCATGTTTGTGTGCATATGTGTGTGTGGGCGGGGGAGAGGAGGGGTATTTTGGTAGTAGGCTGTTACTCTATCCTTTACCCTTGTTTTCTTCTGACCTTCCACCAGTGCTCCTGCTCACTATTATGTTGCTCTAATCTTGAAGGGACAGGACTGGGTGCAGAAGTGTATTTATCTTCCTGCACAAATAGGACCTCTTTCCGTCTGGTCCCTGCTCAGCTTGTTGTTGAAAGATAGTGAGCAGCATAGAGCAAGTTTCAGTGTGTGCATGTGTTTGTGTGTGTGTGTGTGAACGGGTGAACTGAGATGTGTCCCAGCTGGCCTACAGACCAGCACACTAACCATCACCTCACTGCAGCAAATGCAGACAAAAGAGGAATATATCTCTCTTGTGATACTGATACCCCTCAACTCCAGGGGGATGTTTTACCCTAAATGAGAAAGCAACATTCCTAACACAGATCTGTTGTGCTTGTAAAAGCCAGTAAGATCAGTGTTACAGAAAGTCCCTGTAGTGTGAACTGAGCCCTGTAGCCCCTTTATGCTTTTTCTCCATCACATCTGTTGGGATGTTTACTTTTGCTACACATTGTCTAGGCATGTTTCTTTTCATTTGCTTGTTGTCTCCGTGACATGGCTTGCAAGACGGCAGTTATCATACTGCAAATGGCCATGGGCCAGGAAACCACTGCAGACAAGCCAGAATTACAAAACAACACAAACTGCATAATGAAATGAAATGTGATAGTAAGGATGGCTTTTATTGTGTCAAAACTCTGTAGCACCACTGTGATAAAACTATTAGTTAATTGACTTCAGTAGAGCGGTGGTCAACAAGTTGACACTAACCTGTGCTCACCTTTCTTGGCACTCCATCTTCATCCACACAGGCATGCTTTAGTAATATATTATGCTGGCTTTTTGAGCAACAATTAATACTCTGTTGGCTAAAACTCAGCTATTAGATTTTAGGCTAAAGCTTTGGTACTAAGCTGCTCATACTGACGGTGGCTTGCCTATTTAGAGCTATTACAGCTTTAGCTAGCTTTGACCTCTTTCTTAGCACTGGGGATGTCTGTCACTGGTGGGCTTGGTGATGGATTTAACTGGTTCTAGAGGGGCGGAGAGGGTTTATGGGCCCGTCATCTTGTTGCTCTGAGATGACCCAACCAAAGTTCTGGCTTCCTGTCAACCATGTGTGACTTGCCAAAGCACAGTGTGAGGCTGCCATGGCACTGTCATCTGGGCCCACGCATGCCCACTTATCAACTCATTTAATTTGAGACCACCTTGATCTAGGCTTATGCCGCCAAAGCATGATCTAAGCTTACACATGCGTAGTAGCCTGTTTTCCAGGAAAAGCCTACTTTGGTGAAAACAAACAAGGAGATAAGAAAGACTCTCGATAAACCAAAGCACAGTCATGAGAGGCAAAAGTAGAAATGCAAATGATTTGACCAAGAAGCTGGTTGTAGTCTGTGTGAAACTCCTCAGTGTCCTCATTGTGACATGCTTGTGCTGCTCTAAAAGCACATTGTGGAGATAAAGGACAAGTGCAGAGCACAAAAGGAATTTGATTTGATGTGAAGAATGCAAAGCACAGAGCGGATGCACGTATGTTTTTGAAGGGGGGTAGTTGCTGATAAGAGCACAACATTCTCTTGTTTTCCTTTGTGTAAATTTTCTTTCCCGCAGTAAAGCGGATTTTAACCATGTATGAAATGTTAATTGATAGATTAATTGACACTGAAGTGACGCTTATCAGGGATACTGTTTAAATCCACAAAATATATAAAAAAATAATATGTAGTGTGCACAAAAAAATCTGACCATATTTAATATATCAAAAACTTATTTACTTTGTTTATTTTCAGTGACAAATCACAACAACATGCTATGATGTCATGTAAGATGTTCAGAAAGTTTAGTCATTCTGTTTTAAGTGAAAAATATTTGCGTAATGGAAAAGAAAACATACAGCAAACCTTAGTGTTATGCTGTGATTCAGACGTGGCATCTTAGAAGTCCATTTCGTAAATGAGGTAGGCTGTTATACAGGAAAATGGTTTGTATTAGGGACACTGTGAGTGGAAACAGGTCCAATTTGAATGCATCAATGACCTATGTACTTTTTCTATTTACATGTGGATGCACCTGTGTGTTTGTATGCGTGTGTGTATGTACGTGTTTGAGGGGGTATGTTTGTATTTGAGTGTGACAGTGTATACTTTGTCGGCCTGAGGACACTTAGATTGAGTGTGTGTTGTTCTATCTGGAGAGAGCGCACATATGTGTTTGCGTGAAAACCTGGTTCTATGTGGGTGTGTGTTTGATAAACTGTGAGAGCATGTGGGAGACTGTTTGTCTCTTCATCTGGGTGAGAGCAGGAGAGAAAGAACAGAATGAGGAGGTGGAAGAGATCTGCTTCCAGCCTCTATCTTCAAGTCAATCTGCTTCCAGTCACACAGGCCTCTTTATCTCTCTTTTAGAAGGCAGAGAGACGGGCAGAGAGAGACAGACAATGAGACAGAGACTCCGAAAAATAAGTATGTCTAAAAAGAGGAAAAATACAAAGGAAAATAGTGCTAGTGAGATTGAATCAGGCAGCCTTGAAGAGACAATAATACTTTTTTCTCTTTTTTTTTTTTTTTTTACTAGAAATATGCTCCAAAACTTACCTTAATGTGGACTCATTGAACAGCACCGACAGCAGTGCAGAAATACTTGCTTCTAAAAGTCACTGAGTGAGACTCGCTCTTCTAAACAGTCAAAACTGTTTTGGACCATTCCCATAGTGGAGCGTGGAGAGCAATATAGATTGATTTAAAGTTTTTTAAGAGGATCATCAGAGTCATGCTTAGACAGCATCTGTCAAAAAAATATTTTTATTACATCAGGATTATAGCAATGAGCCATGATGGCTTAGATAAGAGGATATTGGTTATCAGTGGAAGATGATATGAATTTGTAACGCTAGCTTAACAACTAGCTGTACAAGTTCAGTGGCACCTGATACCCTCTACAGCTTCTTTATTTCACCACACACAGTACATCTAATGCACGCATTAACTTTCTCACACACATAACCGTGCACTTCATCACAAGAGAGGCATCAGTTTTCAGTCATGAAACAAGTAAAAGCACGCAATTGTATCTCAGCGTGGTTGTGCCTGTCTGTCTGTCTGTCTGTCTGCAGAACAAGCATAAACAGCAGAAGAGAAATGAACCAAAACAAATCAAGCTTAATTGTAAATCTGACACAAATATATGGCTGTCATCCACAGTGCATCTGGCTTAAGGGAAGTGAGTGTGCGTGTGTGTGTGTGTGTGTGTGTGTCAGACTGCCATGGCACTGGCCTGTTATTGCAGTATCATGGCTCATTGGCTGACGAGTTGCTATGCTCATATCTTGCCTCAATCAAAAATGTCATAATATGAGTCAATGTGGCCATAAGTGGGAGAGATGCCTCTTCCCTTTAGATCAATCAGTTATCAGTCAGATTTTATCCAGTGTGGAGCCACATTTGAAGCAGAGAGCAGCAGCAGTGATGTGATGTGCTCATGAGAGCTGGATAGTGACAGATGGAGGCTGGAATAAACTGAAGAACTGAACAAACCGAGAGGCTAAAGAGCTGAAATCTCATTTTCTCAGTGGCCTTGTGAGTGGAGCATGCTCAGTGCTGATGTCATCTCTCCCTCTCTGAGATGCTACTGCAGCGCTTTCCAGCAGGCTTGGCACAGGCTAACTCATGGACTTGTCTCTCATGAAATGATACAGTGGCCAGGCTGCAGCTGGTCCTCACTCTGTGTTTCTTTGTTTCACTCTCTTTCTCTCAGTTTTGCTCTGTCTCACATGATCACTCAATGTCTTTCCTCTCTTTTATTTCTGCCTCTCCCACTCTTGTTCTCATTGTATTTCTTACACATCATCTCCTGCTTTCTCGCTTGCATCCTTTCTTGTTTCTCTCTCTCTCCGTCTCTCATCCTCACTCCGCCCTGCCACATCTCTCTCACATACTCTAGTTGCTACCCTTAAGACTGTGGTTACCATGGTGACAACTATGTGCTGCGGAAACGTCAAAGAGCTGAATCCACCCAGGATCACTTCCTTGTTTAACACTCAAATTCTTTCTTGCTGTTTCTCTTTGAATTCTAGCAGCTCTCTGTAAATGCTCATGCTTGCTCGATT
Organism: Helostoma temminkii; assembly: GCA_900302695.1. Classification (NCBI taxonomy): domain Eukaryota; kingdom Metazoa; phylum Chordata; class Actinopteri; order Anabantiformes; family Helostomatidae; genus Helostoma; species Helostoma temminkii. The sequence continues at coordinate 59,619 of OMLM01007564.1, forward strand.
TGAATTCATCCATCCATTTTCTATGCTGTAAATGAGGCAGTGAGAATAATTTCTGGTCTCTTTCTGTGATCTTGATCTCAGCTGTTGCTGAGCAGAGTCAATAATAACACGCAGATCTGGAATCTTACTCGACCCTGGCATAGCTGACCTTGAGAAAATAGCCCCTTCCTCAGGCCTCCAGATGTCACTGACACTAATTTGTGTCATGTCTCCCCTTAAGGGGGCTTCACCAGACAGTCACTGACTTAAGCCTTCAGTGTCTCATCACATGCTTCTCATTTTTGCCACTGGTCATTCATACAGATCGCCACTTCTATAGAAACAGTACATATACTCTATGCATCAACCAGATTATATATATTTAGCAGAAATGTGTGTTTCAGGGCAACTCCTTGTTCTGTAATACAACAGACACCAATGCCAGTAAATGAGGTTTTATTTTGGGAATCAGAGCCAGCAACACACCTCAGTCTGTGTTGAGGAACCGTGTTAAAAGGTGAAATTCAGCAGGTGGGGCTGTTTTCTGTCATCTGACAAAGAGGAAATTATTTTCATTTTAGGAGATTACTCCCATGTCCCTCTTTTGCATTTTTACATGCTGTTCTCCCCTTTCCTACCTTTTCCCTATCCATATTTTTCCATTTTCCATTGCCATTTATGCTCTTTTGTTCCTGTTTCTGTCTCCTCCCCTACCCTTGCATCACCTTTGGGAGTGAAGACTACAGATGTGTGTTAAAAGCAGGCACTATATCCTACTTTAACCAACCTCCTTTTTTGGCAAAAAGGCAGACAGATGTAAACAATAAAACCTAATGGCTGTTTAAAGCCATTATGTCTAAAAAGATAAACTTTTGTGCCTGTGAAAGGACAGGAGTGCTGTTGAGCAGTATCAGTGTGATGATGTGCAGGTATGCCATTGTTAGGAGCTGCTCAGCTCCATCGTACAAGAAAGCAGTTTCCCCATTTCTCAGAGCAACAAGGACAGATTAGGAGGCAGGCAGAGATGGGGCCTGTAAAGCGTTTATGAGCAGGGCATACAAACAACTTTTAGGGTTCGGCTCCTTTTTTTGAGGGGAGGGGGGCACTCTTACTTAATGCTCCTCTCTCACAGGCCCACTGTGACTCTCCAACACCAGACACTGATCCAAGGACAGCCCATGGCTGTTAAAAAACAGCAGATGTATTTGAGGAGACCAGAAAAAGAGTCTGTACGTGTCCAAAACTGTATTTGTGAATGGGTGCGAAAAATTTAGTTCATTTCACTCGTGTTGTGTCCTACAAACTCAAATACAAAAGTTCAGCCTTGTTCAGATGGTGACACATTATAAAGTTTTTACTAAATTATGAATTTAGATATTTCATAGTAACATGCGCAAGCAGGTGTTAATCATTATTAATATACATAAAACAAGAACTGCATATTTTGTCAACACTATCTCTAAGGTTCACATGCTCGCAATGCTTGCACAGTCACATGCAGTATACCCTCATCACCCTCATAATTGAAATCAACTATTATTACATTTACTGTTTAGCATCTTATGTGGCTCAGTTTCGTTTGTGACAATCATGGGATCCTGAAATGTTTAACATCTCATCATGCTGAAAGTTATGGTTCTTTTGTATTGACATCACAAACATTCACCTCTCTGACACATACACAAATGGCATGCCCACCCACAGGCACAAAGGCTTGGCCACAAGTCTCATCATGTTGAATAGTAGTGAAGGAAGTGAGTGTTGAGACTGGGGGGAGATAGGGTGGTAGGTGGCAGGGGCTGCTTTCTAACACAGTGGAGCTCCTGGCAGTACTCAGTTACGTCTGCTGACAGATTAGATCGTCAAGAACAACCACGGTGAGAAGAGGAGACAGCAGACATTTTTTTAAAGTAGGGAAAGTGCTTTGTTGAACCTGATTGCCACGTAAAACCTTGGCCTTAGTTTGACCTCTCTAGTGTTCTTGCCCATAGACAAGGCTTATACCACTGAGTGTGATGACCTGTTAAGACATGACCCTTCTGCTGCCCCTTTCAATCCCTTCTGCTGACGCCTGCACCCAAGAGACGTCAAGAGTCCTCTGAAGGCTGGACTGAGACAAACCCTGGGAGGGCCTCACAGATGAGTCATATACAATTTTCTTTTAACTCATGAGTTTCATTGAAAGTATCTGTGCTGTTGTTTCAACACATAATATTTTTGCCACTTAGCAGGACAGTGTTGTTCAGTCAGCATGAAATTAGAAACAATTATGCTAATATAACAGCTCAAAATAATATGCAATCACTGTGTAGTCACAGTTTGAGGTACTTCAAACAGCTTTGCTGCAGTCGTGGCCATATTTATGATTGTGTTGTTTGACACAAATTAGAGTAAAATATCTTCTTAAGGTCACGTGGAGAGCTCATTGTCACTTAAAGCAAACTGTGCTTAGGTTTTATTTTGTGATATCTAGAGCCACATGTGTATGTCTGCTGGCCTTCAAGTCAGTCCTGTCCTGCCTTTATCTCATCAGTCTCCACTTTTTGTCTCCCTATTTTTTCTCTGTGCATTAAAACTGCCCGAGTACGTAGCAAATGCTGAGGGAAAGAAGAAATTCACGCTCACCTTTCACTAATAAAAACACGTATCTCACCTATCATAAGACTAATATAAAGGGTTCTGGACTCCCATTGCTGGATGGACACTGATGACATGGGTAACCAAGACAGTAAAAAAGAGAAATACAACCACAGACATGCTACAACTTGCCTGTAGTACTGAGTGAGGGGCTGACAGACAAAAAGAATTAGAAAGGAGAGCAGCTCGGGAATCCAAGGAAGATTTTGTGTAATTTTGCAAGAAGCAGTCTGCCACAGATTGCGATCTGACATTCAGTGCCTCACACTCAACTCTTATGCATGTATCCAAAGAATCTGTGCTCAGCAAATGTGAACCAGATGTGAATTGTTTTGGGACCCCGATATCAACCTGGCAAGGTCAGGCCTCCGACTGAGTTATCTGGGTGGGGTCAGCACTGCAGAGGGGACAGCTTAACTGGTCTTGCTCCACTTTTGTATGGGTCATTACAAAGTAGATGATGCTCCCGGGGTAGGGAAAACAGAGATGGCTACAAGCAGAGCCACAGGCCCTGAGAGGCTGATTTTTTGTGGGATCCCCAGGATCGGTTTCTCTCTGTCCTCACTTGTGACTGCAGGGCCTGGAAGAGCCACTGCTAATCTGATGCATCCAATAAGGGAACAGTTGATTGCCTTTAAGCAATGGGAAATGCCTTCCCTACTCCCGCCCTCTTTCTTCCCTCCCTCTGTATTCTTCGATTTTTTTTCATAGTTTGTAGAGTAATGCTTCTCTACCTTTCTCTCCCTATTTTCCTCCCTGCTACCTCCCCAACCCACCCCTCGTGTCCCTCTCTCCTTCCCTCTCTTTCTCTCTCCTTCCCTTTCCTTCCCTCTCCTTCCCTGTTCTTCCCTCCCTTCCTCTGCCCTGCTGTGAGTAGGTGGTTCTTGTACTTGATTGGTGTGAGTCTATATAGGAGGAGAGACGCTTTAACACACTCAGTCTAGTGGTGCCCACTTGCCACACGTTCCTAATAGGACTACCCGTTTTTTTTCCTGAGAGGATTTACTTTGTTCTGACAGCATGACGGAGAACAAGAGGAAAGATAAGAAAGGGAGAAAGAAGGGGGGTAGGAAAGCTCAAAAGGAGAAAGACCCGGATCCCACTCAAGGTAAAACTACATTAAAGGTGGTTTCTGTGTAAACATTTTATGTGTGTACATATATGTGTGAGTTTGCGGGTGTTTGGAAAAGAGAGCGAAAGATTTGGAGAGAAAAACGTGAGATTATGTTTGTAATACTGTATTACGGAAGTGTGGGATAACATAAGTCCCCTTGGCTTGTCAAAGCTTGCCACCAGGTTGTCACATGGATTGGTCTTCTAACATGGATCGCGTGTAGAGGCACATCTGTTTTTGGCACCACTTTGGAATTGTAGGGAAGTCAAATGACATGACTGGTGTACAAAATCAACTAAAACTTTAAAACAATATCTCTTAGGGAAGATAAAGCACTCTCCTAAAGCTAATAACTGCTGTTAATGTTCTGGTTATCGCATGATCATGTCCTGAGAAATACACTGTTTTAAGAAATGTCTGCGTTCTTTAACAGCTGTATTATTAAGTGATGTTTGTACAATGTTTCATTACGCTTTTTAACAGGGTTAATATTGCAACAGTTGCTACACTGCCTATTTTAATTCTCAGTCTATGGTGAGTCATCTGACATAAAAGTCTGTTTGTATTTTTTGCTGGAAGCTACTTTGAAATCAGAAAAGCATGGGAGCCTCTTGTCTTAAGTTACTAATGCAGGCGATGTGCTTGCTCAGTGGTGGATCCTATACAAGCTGCAACATGTCACTGTAGTTTGACCTCAGGTCATGGGGAAGCCCAACCCCCATTCAGTGACAGTTTGGGGATAATAAAACACCGACTATAGCTACGATGTGTTATTCTTCGTTGATTAGCTACTGTATCATTATACATTTAACACAGCAAATATCTTGGTGCTCAGTTTTAAATGTAGCTTGTCATCATCATTTACTATATGAAAATGACATCTGTCATTTACTTATCTTGAAACTGGGTAAATGGATAGCCTGTTTGCTCAGACATTGTAAAATGGAGCTTTCAAAGTAGGTCAAAATGGAGACATGGTCATGGGTAACACTTGCCTACACTGATGGTACACACCACATCAGGTGTGTTGAGCCTAAAACTTCAAAATGGGTCATCCAAAATAGAGAGGAACTAAGCAACTCTTTGAGACATATTCTGCTCACCATTTCAAGTCTGATCTGGCTCTTTAATAAATGTTTGCAACTTGAAATTATCCACAAGTGACATGAGGATGTAATTTGTCAATAAATCATCTTCAAAAGAAGCAATCATTGGCAAGTTGTAAAACAAGTCTGCACAGTAAGAAGTGCAGTTGTATGTATAAGTTTAGCACCTGTCTTACCTGTAATAAAATATATATAAAATTATATAATATATTAATTTGGACAATTTTCACATTTGTCACACAAAAACTGTCCAATTGCCTTTTGTGTAT
>OMLM01007565.1:0-34416 GCA_900302695.1 Helostoma temminkii
TAAAATGTATAATATAATATAACATAATATATTATAATATAATATAATATAATATAATATAATATAATAGGCCTACTGGCGTATAGGCTACATTAAGTGTCAACGAAAGGCTGCAGCACAAGGGAGAATAAACATGGATACAGACCTATTAAAAGGTCGGTACTGGTTTTAATCCATCTCAAATGAGCCATATCCCGATACATTCATTAATAATTTAGTGGACTGGTTCATGTAAAAACAAACAGGTGCTATGACATCTATTAGGTCAAAAATAATAATATTATGTCCTGTCGTTATATTTTATGCTTATTCTAAGATGCATTTTTTGATCTGGAGGTTCCACTGAGCTTCTTTCACCTCAGCATTAAAACAAACCCTCTCAGATTATAATAGGACGAAAGCCTCCAATTAAAGAGCCCAAACAGCAGAGCCAGTCAGACTGGATGTAACTGTTGGACAAGTGTGTGCTACCAATGAGAACAAACCCCTTCATTTAACCTGTTGGGGACATGTTGGATAGCCTTGCCCTGTTACCCAGCAACTTTTAGAGTCTATACGCGTCCATGTGCTGCAACACTTAGACACAGACCAAACTTCTCTCTCTGCGTGTGCATGGCGGACGATCCTCCTCGCCCCCACAGAGGAATGTTGGCCTGGTCCTCAGCTCCACGGCCCGGAGGAGAGACGAGCCGCGGATCTAGCTGCACCGCCGCTATAAATCACAGCCTCCCCTCGCTGCTCCCAGTCCCCCTCCAGCCTCCGTGTTTTTGCAACAGACAGAGGAATCCTTCGCTTAATTAATTTAGAATGTGTAAATAAAGAGAGGACAGTGAACTCCCCATCATCTCTGGAAACACAATATTAACTTTGGAAGATCTTCGCCCCGCCAACTCTGAAACGAACACCTGCTGCCGAAAAAAAGACACACACACACACACACACACACGCACACACACACACACACGCACACACACACACACTATTAGCCAGAATATGACAGCAGATGATGCTACAGTTGCCATTAAGTCTGTTTTATAAGTGTTAATGTAAAGTAATCTAAAGTCTGTCTGGTGTTTTTAAAAATTATTTCACAAGCATGATTAGATCAGAGTTTTCTGGTGAAGTTTCACAACATTTCTGTCCCTAAAACCTTTAAGATCTATGAATCACTGTTTACAGATACTCTTTGCTGTGGACGCTTCCTCTGATCACAAACCTGCGGCAATAGCTGCGTCTTCTCGACAACAAAAACATGCAGAGGTTCACACAGAGATCAAACAGAGCAGTCACATGACAACACAACAAATTAAGCACATGTACACACATTAAACTATAACTATCACCACACCATAATAGGAGATAAAAGCACACAAGGAATAAATGATCCATTGAACAATTTAATCCGCGGGTTTCCCATAAGTTTCCAGACAAAGTTGGAGCGCGCACATAAAAAACGAGATTAAATAATAAAGCAGAAAACTGCGACCACTAGGAAATGACGGAGCATCTAGAAACACTTAGCCAGAATGAATTTTTATAAAGACAATTTGTCTGTCAGGTGTATGTTATAGCCTATTGTAGCTAAGTTATGAACTCCATACTTATAAACTGAACTGTATAATGGGAGCTTATAGGTGTTCTCATTTTGAGAAGTGAGATATTTAAAACGTCGCAGTGAGGCAAAGCCACTCAAACCATGTAATCCTAAAACTTATAAGGCCTATTTAATGAAACCAAAATCAATTTTCTTTGCCCTTTCTTTTAGCAGGGGCACAGGAGGAAAGACGAGTGTGCAGCACTTTCCTCTGCTGCTTTGATAGAGAGGCGCAGCTGTTGGTCGCTCCCAGTTGTGTCAATGCGGGACCTTTTACGGGACCTTTGATGCCAGCGCACCGCACTCACAGCCAGGATCCAGCGCGATTAATGGCGGCGGTGCGACCCATTTATTATAGGCCACCAGATACCAGGTACTGATAAGATTTAAACGTTTTCCCTTCTCAATTTATTATATGCGCTGTGCAAAAATGTGTCAACACGTCTTAACTGAATTAGATTAAATTAGTGTTTTGCATGGGTCACTGTGAATGTGAACTTAGTGTCCTCAATAAACCTTCATAGTCAGAGTCATAGTCATAGACAGAAATTGTTATTGGCCTATGTTCCAGATGAGGAATCTGTGACAACTCATAGCAAATTATTAAAATAAACAGTAGTCTAGACTTAGATGTATTTTAAAGGGAACATAAAATCAGAGGCCTTTTTAAAAAAACACATCTAAGCAACAGCACAAATGCTGCACATGCACATAAAACAGTGAAGTGTTTTCACAGTGTAATCACTACTAGGTAAAGTAAGAATTTCAATATGACTGCTCTCTTAACTACCACACTCGCCTAATGGTTTTTAAGAGTGTAACGATGATACCTCAAATGTGGAGTTAAATCAGTGAAATTAAGCAAAAGTCTAAACAAAAGTCAGCTCAGGGTGTGAAGAAATACCAAGAACACTGCAGCCTCCTGTGTCCCCTAAGAAAGGTGAAAATGAAACTTTATTTAAGTTGACATTTAATATTTTTCAGCGTGAAAGTGTGTTTTCAAAAAGTAGAGAATAACCTCGCGATAAAATTGAAGTTTACTATCCAGAGTGAAATGCGATCATGCTGAGGTCGTGGGGCCAAACTTTTTAAGACTAATGTTTATTTAGAGAAGTGAGCGCTGTCTATGGGACTCCCCGTTCTCCCAGAATGCTGCACTAATGTCTTTACCAGGCCCGAGCAGACCACCAGCAAGACTGCAAGCAGCTCTCTATGGCCTGTTGTGGCATTTTTAAACATTCAGTACATATGTTCCACTAACCCAACATTAAAACCAGGCACAACATTAAGTGGATGGAACATAGTTGATCACCACTCTCGAGTTGCCGTTAAAACATCTAATACAATGTTAATCAGGTGTTTTAAATAACCAAACAAACTTAAGCCTACAGAAAAAACAATTTCTGATATTTCTGACATTCTGAAACCATAGATTTCTGCCTGCTAGTCCTCAGAGATACAAACTTTGGTTCACTACTGTTGAAATAACACTGCAGTGTAGTCAATATTCAGTCTGCTGCTTTGTACTTTCCTTAAAACACAGTATAACATTAAACTGAATTGTCTAGATATCTAAGCTACTAATCTTCTTAATATATTTTAGCTTATGTCAATATATTGACACAATATTCAAACTAGCCCTTGATAATTTTCTCCAGAAATGCTAAGCTGCACTGGAAAAATTGATTTTAAAAAGTGATTTTATCTCATAGGTTACACATTTTTGACTAATCTGAAGAAGAAAACAGTTTGATCCTGAAGACTACAAACTGACATAATCGCAGAGCATTTGTACAGAGCAGTAGCGTGTTTTCTTACGGTTTGTAAAATTGAATTAGATACTGTGGGGAATCTGACCTCTTGCCAGACCTGCATATTTTTCACCCCTCAGGTTTTAGTGTGTCTTGGGTGTTTTTGTTTTCTCAGCTGGAACTGCCATTAGACATTGTGTCCATCCTGTCCATTTCTATCTTTTCCATCTCTCCTTTCTAACTCCCCAACACCTCACTTTCTCTGGACAGCTCACACACTGCCACCAACGTTGATCAGAGACTGGACAAGACTGAGACATGGACAGTCCCTGCAGAGCGTGGGCATGCGTGCTGTGCACACAGTGTACCCAGAGGAAGGCACATGTATACACACAGGAAATCACTTGTTGGCACAGGACCTTCTGTCAAGTGACAGCTGCTAATCACATGACCCACGTTGTTTCTTTATGGACATTTTATGAGAGAATGGTGAGAAGTGCTATAATTTACTATTTAACCACATCCTTACTTTCATTTTACATTATTCTCAATCAATATTTTAAGAAGAAAAAGTACACGTTTCAAGGATTTCAAACATTGTCATAAGTTGTCTAAATATATTTATATTTATAAAGTTCCATTCAAAAGCACAATGTGTTCTAAACAAAACTATTTGTTGGCTTGACATTGTGTAATAATGGTTATTTTGCCCAAACTTGGTTAGTGGTGGAGTATAAAGATATCCAATTTTCAAAGATGTTATTCAGTGCAAGTTATCAAATGGAAGTGTCAATTGCACACAATATGGGCCCATATGATTCTTCAGCACACAAGAGCCCTGAGCCACAACAGCAGTTACTGAGTTGGCAGCGCCTGTGGAGCAGCCACTTCACTGGAGTGACAAGGCACACAGGAAGAGTCACAGCACAAAGAGAGATGGGTAAAAGTGAAAAGGGATTAAATACAAGTTCAACAGTTTTCCACATCCCTGCAGTTGTTGCAGAATTGGGTTATTTCTATGGACATTGCTTTCATCTGCAGGCAAAGACCAAACAGACACTTGCATAACCACCCAGTATGATCTCAGCAATAAACAGTAGTAGAAAAACCTCTCTGACAGTTTCAACAAAAAAAAAACTGAGGAATTATAACTTTGTAAAGCTAGATTTCATGGCAGAGCCGTTGGTGAACATTATAAAGTGGCCAGTGAGTGTGTGTATACACACACACACACACACACACACACAGAAAATCTCCATCCACATGAATGATGTAATAGAGTCGGTGATTTTCAGGAGATTTAAACTAAAATTTAAATCATTTTCACATCAGAATATCTTGGGCATGGTCTCAGTTTAGGTTGGGTGTAATCATGCATATATGTTGGGGTTGACAAAATGATAACGAGTTTTGAATGAACACATGAATGAATGGCTGACTAAAGGCTAAAAGTATCATACATGTTGTACCACAAACACACACTATGTAAAGCATGCGTGACATTTCAGTGTTTTTTGTATGTCAGTTCATACTAAATAATGTGATGAAGGGTCACATTAGGCAGCATTACTGTGTTTCGTGGTAAGACTTTCTCAGCACAGAGGATAGGAGGTTGAAATCCAATTAGTACTGATGTACTATAAATGCAGTGTATTTTTACATGTGTGAGTACATCTATGCAACGGCGTTCACAGACAACCCAGGTTCAAAGGCAAGCCCAATGAAAAGGCCAAAGATGATAAGGCCACTCTAAGGCTCCTTATGGAGGAGAAATGTCACACATAAAGAAAGAAAAGCAGAGCAGAGAAACAACAGCCTCCACAGAGAGAGCGAGAAAGAGGCTGATGTAAGGGTGAAGTAGCCTGAGATTGCACTCTGAGTAGAGGTAAAGGGGCATCTGATCATGTGTGTGTGTGCGTATGCATCTGGATGGGGGTAGGTTAATGTTGTTCACAACTAGTAGAGTCATTTCACAGGGCCAGAGGCGCGGCTGGATGATGGATTGGAAGCTGAAGGGGCGAGCAGATGGGTAAGTAGAGAAAGTGAGGTTAAGTGGCAGTTAGATGTTGCAGATCTAAGTAGATCAAGAGTGGTGGAGAGTGTGTGTGTGTGTGTGAGAGAGAGAAAAAGAGAGGAGGGAGGGAGGGAAAGAGCAGAATTAGATGAAAATGCTGTGTTTCAGAGAACTGCAAGACATAATTGTAGTGTGAATTGTGAGTTGAGATTTCATGATGATGGTAACGTCAGAAATCATTAGTGACTTTTATTCCATATAATGGCTGTGTTAAATGCAGCATAATTTACCAAAATAAGTCCTCTGAGAAACAGCCCACACTGGATTTTGTACCAATATGACTATTTTGAGATGTCACAATAATGTTTTCTAATGTGAAAATGTAACTTCAGTAAAGCCCATAAACTCAGATTAAAGGTTAAAGTAATGTTTAGAATGACGATTTTATGGTCAGTTTATGGTTTTGCCCAATAGTTAAAAACCTTCATTACCTTCACTACAGCAGAAAACTTCTTTGTATGTGACACAGTTGGACACAAGGGCAAATGTAGATGTCATTTAACACTACAATAGAAGGAATAACAACCTCAAGCATATAAGCATCACAATTTAATCTCATGAAAGTTAACATTCAAATGGGAATGTAGTCAAAAACCTGCAGTTGCAAAGGCCCACTAAATACAATAACAGAATAACTACACTAACAGCTAAGGTGCAATGGTAGTTTGAGCTAAACACTAACATCAGTATGCTGACATACAATGACAAAGCTGGAGTGGGGAAGGAGGCAGGATGGATGGAAGGCCTGGACCACACTGCCAGGCGCCAACAACATTTGGGGAGAAGGGGGGTCATATTATGAGCTGGCTGGCTGCAACATGATGTCAGGGTGGCAGGCCTTTCATGGGCCTGTCAGTGCACTGTCACAAACCATTGTGGCTGTAAGCGATTGATAAGCAGCAGCAACAGGAAGTCTAAGGGCTGCTGGGAAACAGGAACAGGAAGAAAGGAAGATGAGAACAGTAAGACAAGGAGAAGGAGACCTTATGTTGCAGTATAGGGAAGTCAGGCAAAATTAAATTAAAAAAGATTAAATGAAAATATGACAGTTTGGTGATGTGGTTAAGCCAAATAACTGAACGTGCTCAGGAAATGCCAGTAGACAACAATGTCAACCACTTTGTTACATAGTGTCTACTGGACATCAATAAAATCATACAATTACTCTACCTTTCTACATTAGATCTTTCTAAATCCAACCCAGTCATATTTTGCTTCATGTGTTGTCAGAAAATTCCACGCAAAGTGTTGTTTTATGTCAAGCTCTTGTGCGGTTAAAAAGCTTTTGCTTCTGGTCTGACCAAGAAAAATATGGACTAAATGGTTTTTAAAAAGCCAAAAAGCAAATAATTCATACCGTTTTAAAAATATTTAGACCACAATATCACAACAGATGAAGTAATGTGAATTATTCATCACAAAAAGGGAATACTTTGCTGACTGTCTAAACTCTCTGACACTGATTGTATGACATACATAACCCAGAGCCACAGTTTGAAAATCTGGGCACCATGTCAGCAGCTCATAACAAATATCTCTGACGTCTTCCAGTGACTCTGTCCAGCTCTGAGTCTTCTAAAGTCACTCCAAGTCCCTCCAACCCCCAGCAACACTCCCAACTACACCCACCTGCTACTCTGTTAAAACAAACAGTATTTCCAAATAAAGTCTGGTCTTAACCTCTCTTTCCGCTGAATCTGCTCTCCCTTTTTTACTCCTTTCCAACTATCCTTATCCTTCCATCCACTCTGTCATGTTTTCTCTTTTTTCTTTCTCTGACAGCCTCCAAGGGATGTAATGGTTGATGTACGAAGGGTAATGGTCCTCCTCTTCCTCCATTGCACCCCTGCTTTCCTCTCCTCCTGGTTTGCTCGAAGGCTCTCCCTTCCCTAATTCAATTCTACATGCTTTTCTTGGCTTGACTGGGTCCCGTCTTCATTCAGCAATTTTTCTCTCTGCCTCCCGTGTCTCTTTGCTGACTTCAATGCTTTTGCTATTAAATCCATCTCCACTTTTTTAGATCCTAATTTTTGTGTCTTCTTCAACTCATCCTGTGTCTCTCGTCTCTCCCCTGTTGTGTTCTCAGTTTTTTAATGTTGCCTCTGATTTGCAACCTCTGGATGTTTCCCTGTTTTTCTCCCCTTCTCTGGGCTGTCTGCCTCCCTCAGAGGGAGCAACTGACTGGGGCTGAGAGGGGTCATGCCTGGGTGACGGATATCACTTCAGTCCTTTCATTATTCACCCTTTAGCTCCTTCTCTCTTCTCTATATCACTTTCTCTCTCTTAATTTCTCCTGTTTCTCCTCTGTAGACGTATCCTTCTCTTTCTTTTTTACCTCTTTCCTTTCTGTCCTCTTCAAGTGACATAATTGATTTGCAGAATACTTCCAGCAGCACATTAAGCCAAACTCCATTTCCAAGTATGCCTTTAAAAATGTCACTTGACTTTGAGAGGCATGTATTTGGAAATAAAATTGTATTCATGGTTTTAACATCTTCCATATACTGCACAGTGTTTAGTGGAACACATTTAAAGGCATGTGTGTGCATCTGTTTTGTGCCAACACAGAAATTATTTAGGTAAGTGTTACTACACAAGTATGGGACAGTGCTGATGAATGATTGTATATGTGAAAAGGAGATGCTGTTGAAGAGTTTTGTGTACACAGATGCAGAAAGACAAACAATGGAAGACCTACAAAGATGAATATGATGGGAAGGAACAAAATAAAAGGGGGATAGAAAAGATGGAGATAGAGGGAGAGATAAAAAGAGACTAGCCAGTGTTCTTGTGGGGGGCAACTGAGGGGATCGTCTTCCCCCCTCAGCCCCTCCCTGGCCCCAGCCTGAAGCCTCCAGGGGTCCCTGGGTTCCTGAGGAAAAACATCACGGCCCCCATCACCCCTGAACCCAGTGCTGGGCTGTTTACCTTGGCCTGGCTGCCTGACAGCTTTACTGATGTTACATACAGGCACACAGGGACCCTGAGTCAGAGAGGGAGAGGGAGCAGGAGCACAGGGAGAGAGGAGGAGGAGGAACGCTGGGGAGATGAGAAATGGAGGAGTGAGGAGGATGAGTGACGAGAATAGAAGATGAAGGGGGGTGTGTGGGGGGTTATGGGATTAGGGGAAAGAGAAAGGAGGTAGGAGAGTGAAAGGTGTGAGGGATCGAGAGTGTTAGTTTACTCTGATCTTTAATCACCACAATCAGATCCATTTGGAGAGATCTCCTGAGGAGAGAGTTGCTCAAAGGGCAACAGCGTGCACACTGAGAAGAAATATTGCCAGCAAAAAGTCTGTACTAAAAATACAGGCATTCATTTTCATCAGTTTTCTAAGCAGATCACTGTGTATATAAAGCAATGTTTTGTTTTTAGGATCATTGCTCAATCTAGTATGTGAGATCTGAAAAGCAAATGTGGAATGGAGACTCAATATTTTGACAGGAGGTAACGTTACTCATTACAGTGTGGTGCAGAAATGTATAGGCACTTTCCATACTGGTTGTGGGGTGAGATTGGGGCAGGGAGTGGGCTACTGGCCCTCACTATAAAAATGTTGATCTAAGTATAACATATCTTTTTTAAATAAATGAACACTGGAAACAAAGCTGTGCATCATAGAGATTCTGTTATTCGTTCAACTAGAACAAAAAACTTTCAAGGCTGACTGGAACCAAATTTGGTAGAAATGCAGTAGAAACATATTTTTTTATTAAGGAATAGAAGACAAGGAACAAAAAACAGTTCCTTTTAATGCAGAATTGAATTTGCATTCATCCTTCATCTGTTTTCGTGAAAAAAACTTCCCCTAATGTCTTGGCAATTTGTCTATTTGTAGGTGTGTGTTTGTCCTTTTCTTGGTCACAATGCTGGGCTGGGTTGGGCCACATGGGTTTCTGTGATGGGGTGGGAGGTCTGTGTTTTGCTGCTCAGGGCTGTAAGTCCTGTTTGTCTGTCCTGAGCAGCTGGACAAGCTGTAATAATACAAACAGGCCTTTGAACAAGCTGCTGTGTTGTGCCGCTCCGGCTTGGGTTACATCCCACACACATGCTTACTCAGAGACACACACTTGAGGAACAGACTGGCAACCACTTACACACAAATCCATACCCTAAAAATATGTTCACCCACTTGTGGATGTGTAAACATGCATGCAAGCAACGATACATGCAGTAAAACAAAGATACACACAACAATGCACCCTCAATCCTTGATTACAGCTACAGTAAATACGATGACACTGATGTGGATCTGTCTAACCGTGATTGATCATCTTTATCTTAAGCTGTCTCCTCTGTTTGTTTACTTTGTTTGTTTGTGTGGACACAAGAGTGGCTTGCTTGTTATTTGCTTGTGGCTGATCATTTGTCACAATTAATCATTAGGGAAGAACACACACACACAGTTCAACAACCTGGACTGTTTCCATCCTTCTCAAGCCGATTTAGGCTTACACAAACACTTCAGACCCACTACGCTGTCAGCCTCACACACTGGAAACTGCAGCTCCCTCTGAGAAAAAAAAGAAGGGACATAGTTGAGTGCCATCCCACTCCACTACACTGATGGATGATTTCCTCAGTCATTATGTAATAGAGTTCAGGGCTTCACCTGCCCTGACCGGGCCAGTGGCCTCTGTACACACACCAGGATATGAGAGGACAGGGAATTGTTCTGTAGGTTGCCGGGTCACTACTTTGTGGATGTACAGCACAACTGGTGGTGGAGGAATCTGTACGTCAATATATATTTTATTTGATGTATAAAACCACACATTTTAATGAGAATGGCCTAAAGACAACTTTAGTTGTGTCACACTGGCCAATAAAGGAGTATTGAACATGCCCTACTGACAGAAGTCATTTAAGGTTACTTTCCTATAGAACAGGTCCTATTTCCTATATAGACCTGTTCTTTTATTATACAAACTAAATAGCCGTATGTTATTAATCTTATTTACGCAATGGCATGTCATTTCTGTCTCTACATGGTTGTGCATTTGCAACTCTCCTCTGCTCTCTGTATCGTGCACGTCAAAATTCCACCCCGATGCGCACGCACGCACGCACACACACACAAACAGACAAGACATGTGCGCACACAACCGGTCCCACTCCCACCTGTGGACAGAGAGTGTGCATCGGAAAATATGCTGTCTGTCAGCCATCTACCATCAAAACGTTTGTTGTGAATAAAATGTTTTGGGAATCTCTATTGGCTAAACACAGCTGCAATGGATTCTAGTAAGTGAAGTAAGCTGTAGCTGTGACAAAGGAGCCCAGGTAATTACATCTAAGTTAATTTCCTCTAAAATACCACAATCATCCATTCTCATTTGTTTATATTGTATTCCTAAATGCTGTATATCTCTGCTTTTAGAGAATATTCAGTTCCCCCCAGTACAGACCATAAATTATGATTTTTCAGTAACTGAACATGTGATGTTTTCCCACTGTGAAGTAAGTTGAAATGTGAAAATGTATCAGCACGGCATGAATATGTTATGCAGCTATAACATAAAGCAACTGGTGCTGTTAATCTGATGAAGGCATTTAAAATACTGTTTTTATTTCTATATAGCCACCTTAACTCACTGTTCCTTAATTCCCATCATGCAATGCAAATACCTTTACATAATAGTAATGTATGTGTTTAAAATGCACAGGAGTTTTAAGTTGTTTTGGCTAATTAAAGCACTTGTTAGAGTCAAGAGGTGCAACAGATACAGATGATACCTGATGCCATATATAGTATATAAGTAATATGACACAAGTTAAACAGGTGTACAAATGCAACAACAATTAACAGTAAAATGTTGAAAATTAATAAATCTGACCACTATACAGTACTTACTGTGCAAATACACCTTGTTGCCCAAAGTCTGCAATGTGGGAGGTTTGTGTGCTTTTCTACCCTCAGAAGAAGTCTAGTCTTACACAGATGTGAGTGGTGTGAAATCTTAGGCTATGATGTGACAAATGTCTCAAACTGAACATCCTGTATTTGATAAAACAAAAATGTGATTAAAATTGATATTACCTGAAGCGACGGTGCACGTAGGCAGTAGCCCAGAGGGGACTCTGTTTGTGATCTGCCTGGATTATCCAACCAAGGGTTAGACAGAGTTGAACATCTGGTCACAAATGCAGCACCGATAGAGTTACTAAACCCTGACAGCAAGAGAGGAGCATGTGTGTTAAATAGGACATCAAACAGCCTTGGGCAACTAATACTGTCAATACTACTAAGAGTCAACTTTCAAACATCAGGTCACATATTTCTCTGAGAAACTGTTTGACAGATCTAGCATTAAAACACCAGTGAGCATTTCACACGTGACAACTGGTGAGAAAGGGGACTTCACAGGGATGTTCATGCAGCTCCAGCAGTGTCTGAAGAAAGTGCAATGTTATAAAGAGCCATATGCAGGTATTGAGCTGACGCGTCTGTTGGTGTAACTTGCAAGACTGGGTTCTGCTGTATTACTTAAAGATAAAGATCTCACAGCTATACATTTAATCTTGTGGCTTGATAGGTTATACAACACATTGTATGTCCCTTCAACTTTGTTCACTAAATCGAAACAAAACGCTGAATGAAATATAATATGGCAACTTGACATAAAAACTAATACTTACTCAACAAGTGGCCAAGAGAAACATTATGAAAGCCTTCTGTTTTGTAAAATGATTTTTTTTGTTGCATTTTACCATGTATCTGGCCAGAAAATTAGACAGATATTAAAAGGGACAGAGGGAGACAGAGAAAGGAGTGACACAGAGAAAAACAAAACAGAACAGCAAAAAGAAGTTGTAAAAACAAAAGTGTGTCTCTGCCTTGTCCTCCCAGCCTCTGCTGCCCTCTCCTCCTGACCTTAAGCCTTTGGGGTGAGTTTGTAAACAGTTTCCCAGTGACAACATTTGACCACTCTGTCCTCTACTTGCAATAAAAACCGACAGTGGCACTCAAAATGCAAACAAGCCTCACTGACAAAGGCCAACAAGCAGGCCTCAAAGTGTCAGATTCAGAAGAGAGAAAAACTCTTTCCAGAGTATGTTATCACAATACTTTGTTTTCACAACATATTTTTGCTCAAGTTATTAGTCTCATATTTACTTGTGAACTTTTCTGGGAGTGCACATGACACAGTTTAGTGATTTTTTTTCCGTCTTGCTCTCTCAGTATCTCTCATCACTTTTTGTTTTTACATGGCATGCTGGGATTTGTTGTTGTGTTTGCTTTGCAACTCCTCTGCCACACTCTTCATTAGATAATGAAGGGAAACAGTATTTGTGGTGGGAAGGTGAAGGTCACTACAGTGTTTGGAATATACATGCATTACTGTTCAGTGATCCGTGTTGAGCTATGCAGACCCTGATGAATCAGCAGAGCAACTGCTGTGTTTTTGTGGGAGAAGCTACTTGGTGTAGATTTGATTTGAGTGCTGCATTAAAAATCTGAAACTACACGTACTACACGCATTAAAAAAAAAAAAAAAATCACAAAAACAAATTGTGTTTTATCATTTCTATTAAATACCTTAATAGAAGATTATATAATTAATCAAGTGACATGGATACATCGTGGAATTTTAATACCATTAGACTGCTCAAGCTAAACCAGTACTTTCAGGTTTGGTTCCAGAAGTATGAAAATCTCATTTGGTGCTGCTGATGCTCTGGACGTTCCTCGTCATGAAATACATCAAACACAAGGTTATGAGGGTGGAACCATCACAGTTTAGCTACACAGACAACTGGTTAGGTGTAGGTTTAGGTTTAAATGAGCACATCATAATGTTACGGGACTATTGCCATCGTGTATCTTAAAGTGATATACACCTTCCTAACGTTGTTGCATGGTCATTAATAAAACATACATGAGTGTAAAGTCTGGAATTTTGTGGCCCAACCATCCCCCTTGATCTGCTCTCAGTACAGACCTTCTTCCTCCAAATTTCTACTTTGCTTATGTTGGAGAAGATTCTCAGTCATACACAGGAGGTTATCTGGCAGTTGAAGTTGTGTCATGGCAATTGGACTTTTTTTCTTGTTAGGCTGAAATGAAAGAACAAGGAGCAGCTTTCTTGTTTCAACCTAAGAAGTTAGCTTTATAGGTAGAGAGACTTTACGTGTGTGCGTGTATCTAAAAACATCATGGCTCTTAACGTGTGCCTCTTGGCAGATGTTAGGAGCACTGGTGAATTCATTCTCGCTTTTATATTTGTAACAATAAATATGTAAAAAGCCACACCAGATGTGCTACATAATACAAAACTGACTGCTGTGTTAATATGTAGATCTTCCTTATAAGTTTGCTTTAATTAGTATTAACAAGATTTGTATACTTACAACTTTGGTAAGGCTGCATATGCAGATATTCAAATACTGTACAAAAATAAATAACTATGTTGTTTAAAAAAAGGACATTTCCCTCTAAAGTGGAAACAGTCCAGTCAAGTTCAAGTACCTGAAAACTACATTGTGCCAAACCTTGGTAAATTTACTTAATTACATACCACCGCTAAACACATAGCAACAGTGTATGTGGTCTTACCTTAAAACTGTGTTTTAATCCTGAAGATTAATTTTAAAACTATCCACAGCTTTCATAAAATTCACAGCTCTGAACATGATGCTGCACTTTGACCTAGGCCTTTCTTCATGGGACGACAAAAGTTATAACAACAACAAAAACAACTTTTCATGTACCAGCAAGCAGAGAGTAGCTAACTGGAATATTTACAACCAACAAGAGAGAAAACTTGTAACATTAACGTCGGTAATGGGTTAATACAGCCGACGTTGCTGCCTAATTTGAGTCAGTAATACTGAGCTTCAGCGAGTTTGTCTATGTGTCCTAGTTAAAGCCTGAGAAATTAAGTCACTGAAATGTTTAGCCGCTAGCCGCTAAGCTAGCAGCAGTACAGATGCTAGCCTTAAATGCTAACTGCTAAGCTATATGCTGTAGATTATCAGCTAGCTAGCGTTAAGTGTGAGCGTTAAATCGGACCAGCTAGCAGGGGTTTTTTTTTTAGGTTTGTGTGACTAGTTTGTAAACCTCGGACTCAGTGTGAGCTTGGACCTGGTGCTGAAATCAAGGTCAGACAGATTCGGCAGTGACCGGGAAAGCTGTGTGGATCCTCTGATGAAAGTAGCAGTTGGACTGTCTCAGTGTGAAGGCCCAGACAGCGCCATGGCGACCGCCTGTGGACATCTGTGATGAAGCGTCTCTAGACAGCTTTTCCTGACATAATGTCAAGCCATCTCTGCAGGACCGATTCTGTAAGTTTATTATTTACGTCCTTTAATTGGTTTGAGTGAAGACAAGTTTTTAAAATTAGTTTGTCTATTTGTTAACTGTGTAGACTAGAACAATATAATTAAAGATTGTATGTTTATAAGAACTAATTTAAGGTAATTATTTGTGGTTTAGCTAGACTTAGTAGGGACACACTTGATTGTTGAAATTTGTGATCTACACTCTTATTTATTTAATCTAACTTTGCTGCTTTGTTTTGAGGAATTTAGAAATTTATGTTTTTGGTTAATTTTAAATTATTAAGAAAAAAATGGATAATCAACACCAATTCAAAAGTAAATTATATAATTATAGTTATTTTTGTTTTGCAGATTGTAATAATTTTACCTTAATGATTAAAACTTGCAGTAGCTAACTTGACTCTTGTCTGTGCTCAGTCCTGTTATATTTTAGGCATAGCGTAGTATAGCATAGAGCCTTGTGAGGCGGAGGCATAAATAATGAATGCTTGAGCTACACACAGAGGTGCAAAAGCAGGTACCAGTGTCTTTCAAAGTCTGTGGTTATACTGACCTAGATCACACTTTACTATTTTGGTATTTCCTCTTTTTCTAAAGGGTGAAAAGTTGTCAATTTAAAAAGTAAAATCCCCTTCACATTGTTGGATGGATGTGTCTGAACTACAAACATAAATGTGTGCTTGTGAGTTACATTATCTTTTATATAGGCTTTTCTTTAATGTTAAGGCCTCCCTGACCTTTTAGCTGTCTAGGATATAGCATCTGTAGCACTCACATCATCACATCAACGTGTCTTATGTCACACACATCCTTGGTTGAGCTGTATCAGTCCATCTGGTGCCTGTTCTGTTTGTGAAATTTCATTGTTTCAGTTTAAGCAAGATTCTCCTTGTATAACAGCAGAGAGACAGAGGAGTTTATGATGAGAAATGGACAGAGAGAAAGAAAGAATGATGGCGAGATATGTTTTTCCAGTGGTGTGCTTAACTCAGGCCTTGTTGTGGAGTGACAGATGAGACAAGGGAGGCAAGAACAAATGTAGAGGTGGGGTGGAAATGAATTGGGAAAACTGTAACTATAAAAGAGCAGAGCAAAAAGAGTTCACTGGGGAGGGCGGGTTGGTGGGAAAGCGCAAGAGGGCATGTGGAGGCCACAAAAAATGGGGTGAAATGAAAAATTTGATCAAGCCCAGTTGGCCAGCAGGGGCCAGATTGAGTGAGCAGGAGGAAGGTGGGGGGGTGAGGATAGGGCTTTAGAGGAGCTATCAGGAGCTGCACATCTGCAAAAGTCATTAAAGAGTGTGTATGTATGCAGCATGACGCTGTGTTTTCTCTGCCGGGCCTGTGCTGCAAAACTGGGATTGGATTTCGTCAGCGTGCAGTGGGGGGCCGTCTCCAGTTGACGTGTGATGATTTAGTCAGGTGTGAGCGTGCACTTTCCGATTTGGAGGGAAATAAATTAAAAGTGATTTTTTATGAGCCCTCTGTTCCAGGCTGTCTCAAGGCTCTCTCTCCCTCCTGCTGCGTACTGTCAGCTCAACTGATGTGTTTATAAAGAGTGCTGCAGTGGGAGCTGCCTCACCATAAACATACACACTGTACATAGGACATACAAAAACACATGTGTGCATCCAGAGAAGAGTAATACACTGTTGCTGGTTCATTTTACTCGTCAATAATAAAATACTCAAACGTATCATTGACTGCTTTTCACAGAAACACGATTTTATAAGCATAGCTCACAATGTTTTATACATGTTTGCTTTTATGCAACTGGGCAGTAGAGGAGAGAGAAATAAATGTTTCATTTCACCAAGTGTAGGAAACAAAGATGTAAATGGTCAACAATTTTTTCTGGTTCGGCAAGGTGTTGGCGAGAGCATCTACTGTAGCTAGTTTTGCTCAAATAAATAGCAGAAGAAAAATTGTTAACAGGTGTGTTAGTATCGGAGGATGTAGAGCAGAACAAATTCAGGCAGAGATGATGGTTTTCTGACACGAGGGAGACAGCTCTGCTGGGGTCTAGAAGCCGGAAACCCAAATCCCACCTGACCTCTGACCTCTGTTTGGTTTCCTCTGCTACTGCTCCCACATATGGCTTTGGGTATGACTGCCTCACTTGTCTTCCCTGACTGTCTTCATGCATGTTTTTTGTTTATTCCTCTGTTTCTGTCTGTCTGTCTGTCTGTCTATGTGTCTGTCTTACTGACTGAACAATGTCTATTGTTAAGCCTGGTTCCTTCAGAGGTTTAAATTAGCAGACCAATCCACATTTAAATCACTCCCAACTGATTTATAAGTTAAAAAATTGTAAAAAGTAATTTTAACTGGAGAGTTAAAATCAGCTTTTAACTTCAACAGTGTGATGTTATCTGTAATTGCAGAAGCTGCTGTACCTGTAATAAATTGTAATGTTTTTACTATAAAACTGCATGGACACGCTGCTAGGGGACAGGTCAAATTTCAACCTTGATGAGAAAATAGACATTAGAATTATGCATGTCAGAGTTATGCATTTTAGCCATAGTTAAACATAATTTCTGTCAGTGACATACAGTATATTCAGCAAGGTTAACTTTGTGTGAGGGTCCATTTGGATGTGAAATTCTAACATGATAATATATTGATTCCATACAGTGGATCTGAAAGCTTTACTGTTTTTTAAAGACTTTTGACAGACAGTCCGTTGTGGAGTGTTTTGATACAGGGTTGTGGCTGAATTTGGATGTGCTTCATCTGATCATCTCTGTCCTTGTGTAGCTGATGGCGGGCACTTTGGGTTTGGCACTTTGTTCACTGTAGGCTTAAGAACGAAATCTCATCTCATGAGCTCCCCACAACGACGTAAACTGAAAACGTGATACTGCCTCATCTAAAACCTCACTTGAAACCAGTTTGAATGTCAAAGCAGGGGTATTTTGTTTTTGAGAGTGTCTGTGTATCCGTTCAGTGTGATGCAGTTTATGCAGAGCTGGACAAAAATTTTTAAAATTCTGTTTAATAGCTTTATCTCAAATTACTTATGACACTTTTGACAACAGCAGCTTAATAAAATGATAGAAATGTTTTAATGAATTTACTGAATTTTTTTTCAGATGATTTCATGATGATTTTCTTGATAAGTACATTATTAAACAATCATGAGAATGATTACTTTTACATACATGTAACCAGATCAGTCAGAAAAAAATGATTTGTCAGGTAATTGAGATGAGGTTACATTCTGAAAAACAAGTATAAATGATGCTTAAAAACCACGAACTATGCATACTTCAGGCCATACATGCACAGATCTCGAGTCTGTGTGAACGAAAAGATCAAATGAAATCATACTTAAAACATTGTTTAGACACTAAACACACTATGTACTGATTTCCCACAGTAGTTTAAAAGTAAGGATTTTTTTTTTTTTTTTAAGGGTGACGTGTTAATTTTGACTGATTTTAGCCATAGCTTGCATTAAAAACTGTTTTCCTTTACTTTACTGAAAAGCAATTACACTTAAACAAGTCTAAAGTGTTTGCACAGCTTTATGATATAGGTCAGTAGTTCATTTGATCAAAACTCCTTTTAGCAGCTTGGTCACTTATAGTGAAACTTTTAACAGGAACTTAGAACCGGTTGTCTTTTCCAGGATGGTTTCTGTTTGAATTTGCGTAACCCTCCTACACACAGCAGATGAATATAAGAGATTGGGAACTTTTTACTGAGAGGGTCAAAGTCTCCTTCTTTTATGAGTTGTTACAACATGAATGGGAGCACAGAGTGAGGGAGGGATTGAGGGAGGTACGAGGTAGGAAGGGAGGAAAAGCAAAGGATAAGTCGAGGGAGGGAAAGGAAGTGTAGTTTTTCTCAGCTATAGCACCACTGAGCGAGGTGAGAGTTGGGGCCAGGGGGCACTGGCTGGGTGGTCAGCGTGTTCAGTGACCTGTGTGTGTTTATGTGTGTGTTAATGGCTGTGTGTGCATGTAAGAAAGTGAAAGAAGTCCTGTATGCTAAGTATCGAACCATGGGAATAATCAAAAGCCTCTCAAATTTCCCCAAAGTCTGTTTGATCTTTTTTTTTTCCTTTCGTTTCTCAATCACTTCTCTTTGCCTCAGACTACTGCTTCTATTCTTGTTTCATTGTTATTCCATGCAGAGCTTACATGTGCACATTCTCTGAGGTTTTGCTCTTTATGGTCTGCAGAATGAGGTGTAGACCAAAATGACTACTCTAATCGAGTAGCCACGCAGGTCCTAAAACAACAGAGAACATTTAGCCAAAATAATCCATTCCTTCTGACCATAAAATATCCAGGCTTAATAAAACCAGCATCAAGCATAAGTGTTTCACTTCATACAGACTCTTGCTAAGAAAGATACATCAAGCAAGAGTTAAGTAACAGAGAACTGCTGGTATACATGTA
The DNA here is from genome assembly GCA_900302695.1 of Helostoma temminkii. Taxonomy (NCBI): domain Eukaryota; kingdom Metazoa; phylum Chordata; class Actinopteri; order Anabantiformes; family Helostomatidae; genus Helostoma; species Helostoma temminkii. The sequence continues at coordinate 19,110 of OMLM01007565.1, forward strand.
AGTAAGTCCTAATTAAAACATTATGTGCCGGATTTACTAAAGGTTTGCATGTACCAAATTGCAGGCTAACTTGACAGCACCAGCAGAAGCAGGCATGAGCTGATCTACTAGAAGTCTTAGCAAAATAGTGCATGCTATGGATTTTGTACTTTTGCTTTTATACATATGCAAAGTGGAATGTTTTTACCCGAGTGTGGACATGGAGATATAATACTTGTGCATTTACCAAGACTGAAAGCGAATTTTTTTTTAAAAATTGAATTGCTTTGAAAGGCAGGTGCAGTCTGACTGTGCAAGGAGAATGATGCAAAGTAAAAATCAAAGAATGCATCAGAAACATGTTTATTACTCGTGGCAATATATGATTAAGAAAATAATACCTACATATTGTCTGTCTAATGATCATATTTTGGAGTCATTAGGTGTGCTATGGGCTTTGGTATTATGGTAGTTAAATAAGTTACTGTGACCCTGTCAACCACATATAAATCACAGCACATTAATTCACAAACATTCTTGACTCTGACAAACACACTTGTGGCCCATAGACACACAATGCATTACGAAAGAAATCAGCTAGTGGTTGAGAAGACGTGCAAAATCCTCCCTTAAATGGGACTTCCTCCACTCTGCACATGTGGTTAAACACGTTTTCTTAGTAGATCACCCACAATTGCCCACTGGCCAAATGTGCAATTTCCAAGATTATGCATGCAATTTAGTAGTCGTATCTAGGATCTGGGATGTTGGTAATTCAGGCCCTATATCTTGTACAAGAGCGAAACTGTTCAAACAAGTCGCTATGTTTGTAGTCTGCTAAGCTAAGCCTACTGGTACCTTTTTGCGGCATTGTATGTATCATAAGAGATGAGCGTGGTCATCTTCATCAGGTCATCAAGACAAGCATGTTTCTGGAATCATTTTACAAATGGGGGTGTTATGGGATATTAAAATGCAACAATATTTCTCACCAGGTTGAAAACCTGTTTTGCAATATCAGTACATAACACAACTACAGCAGTGTGGCAAATTTTTGGGTATCTGGTGGGAACAAAAAACAGTGTCAGAGTAACAAGACAGGAACAACATGTAAGCATTGTAAGAAAACACTGCAGTTTCTTAGCCATTTTATTGTGATTACCGTAGATGTCAGATGTGCACTTGAACTATTTTGGTTTGATCATGCAATCGCGAACTATGGCTCACTTGACTGAAGTGCATTAGAGACAGTTACTGCCAAAAGCTCTCTTCTGCCAGAAAATGTGAACTAGACCAACCATCTTTTATGTCTGTATGTGTCTATGTGCATGGATGTGGTCAGTTTCTGTTTTTTCACTTTGAGTACTGGGAGAGTACTTACGTTCCACTTGTATAAAGGAGTTCAGTTGGGTATTAAACCATTGTATTGTGTTGTTGTTGTGAACCCAATATCTTGTCTCATTCACTAGGGCTGGATCCACATATTAGGTTATTTGTTGGTTGGAAATTTTGCTAATTGAATATTCTTTCTTTTTTCTTTTTTTTTTTTACTAAATGTAATGTATCAGTAATTATTTAGTTTTACTTGCTCTATTAAAACGTCTGTGCTTCATCTAATCTTGGGTACCTGACACTGTCACTCATCAAAGTGAACATCACACTGTGGCCATTAGAGGGAAGCCAAAATGCTTCAGCTGTGTAGGAACACTTTTAGCGGAACAATGACAAAACAAAAGCTAAATACGAAATATGCCATTTGAAACTGTCCTACAGTGGCGGCATGACTAGTATGAATGGTAATTCAGAAGTATTTGAGGGACATGACAAACGTTCGCTGTGGCCCACTTGCGTCTCGACAAAACAGCGACCGCTACTTTAAATCCTAAACTGCAGCCAAACATCCCCTCTGCATATTGGCCATTTGAGCCTGTCGGAGTGAATTTTCTAAGGCACACATTGAACAAGATGTAGTTCTTTTTACCAGAGAATGTGGACAAACTATCTTTCTTGCACGCAACATGAAGATTTTAGAGGACAAACATCATCCATCCTTTGCACTCAGTTGTCAGTCATTCTGTAACATACACTGTTTTGAGTTTTTGGTTATACATATTCAGGCTGTAGCAGTACTGTGGGTATGTTGTAGCCACATTCAAGAACAACTAGCTGTCATCAGATGCTAAACCTAAACCTAAACACTAGCAGCCACAGACCCTATTCCCTCTTACCCTGTTACTACAGTCCTATTGACTTCCCACATGAACATTAAACAAGCACATATGTTGTTGCTTCTTCAGTGTTACACTCAAAAATATTTTTTCCATATCTTCCCACTCTGTCTCATATGCTGTCAACATCCTATCTATGATCTTCTGATTCCTTTTTGTGTTGTCTGTCCACTGGATATCTCTGTCAACTACACAAATGGTAAAGCAAACCAGTCAAAAGTGAGGCATTGTAAATGTTAGTCTTTGATCCAGAGGGTTCAAGTGTGACAAAATGTGTTTGTGAAGAGGGAAATGCAACCTAGCAGGAGTAAGGGAATGGATCAACAAGATCAAGCAATGTGGGGTGAGAACATTCATTTCAGATGGCCCCGCCTGTGACAGAATTGGTCCTGCATGGAGTTTTCCACTGTACACTGGTATCATGTTTTCAGGTTTCATGTGTTGTAAAGTCATAGTGGTTTTGGCACGGGAGGCAACGCCAGCTCCCATTCTGGGGGTGAACCCCATCCTGCCCGACGCACGGTGGGCTGCAGAGCCAGGCGAAAGAGGGAAAGTGTTGACAATGCTGAAGCTGGAAACCTAACCCACGCTGACACTGAATACTCACTCTGCCACTTCGTGTTCCCCTTCACAAACATCAACTCCCTCCATAGCTGTCTGTCTTCCTCCCTGCTCTCTCTCTTAGTCTGGCTTCATATCTCTCAAACTGTTTTGTTTATTTTGTCCACTTCATGGCTTAAGTTTGCAGTTTTTAAGAGCAATGTGTTTAACTACACAAATGCCAAAATGTCATCAAATTCCCCAAGTCTTTTTTTACTTGCATGAAAATGTTTCTTTTTTGCTTTCTTTCTTCATTCTTCTATCCTAACTTCCCTCTTGTTTTTCCTGTCATGGTCTCTTTCTCTGTCTGTTGTTACAGTGCTTCACTTAGCAGTTTGACCCATCATAAAACTGCACAAACACTGTAACCTTGAATTGCTGAATCATAAAAAGTCATAGCATAATATTTGCTGATGGAGGAAAAGTAATTTTGGTGCTCCCTTAAGTGAAACATGCCCATTTGTTCTTCTGTTTTCTTGCAGTGCTGGTTGTGTAGGTCAGTGCATGAGCTAAATGGATAGACAGACAGACAGATTTCTGGAAGTGGCAGTCCAGTGAGACTGGAAGGGGATATATAACTCCACACTCATAAATTACTATCATTTACATTCAAAAAACACAAGTGGGCATATTGACACAACACTCAATGATATCCATTTAGTGAACATGCCATCAGACAAACTAAAGTTCAGCAGGGTGGAGTAGAGAGCCAGGAGATATTTATTCAAATGCAAGAAGACATTGCATCCTTACCAGCTGCAGTGGGCGCTGTTCTGTCACCAACACTCAGCTTGGACTTTCTTGTTTGATACCTGCACACTGTTGGACATTGTTACTAATTATGATGCTGGACAGTGATGATGATGATGGTTGTGAAGGTAGAAATAGTGGCAAGAATTTATGTTTACTGGCACTGTAAACAGCTGATAAGGGGCAGCCAGACTTGGCATCTTATTCTGCAGTAGCTGCAGATTGCTGTTGTTCACAGTATCACCATCTGATAAGGTGTGAAATATAACACTTCATATGGCGGTTAAATTTGTTGTGTTAAATGTGCGCTGAAATCTGCTCATCCTTAACCTGAGTTAAGACAGAGATGGAAATGAGGGATTGAGAGAAAGGAGTAAGTAAATTGGGGAAGAGGAAGAGAAAAATACATGATACCACAAAGCAGTCGGATGGAGGGAGGATGTATAAAATGTATATAATGAGGAAAGAGCTAAGGTCAGACAGAAAGAGACAGATAGAGGCAGACACAAGGAATTTAGTGCTTTTAAAGCTGTATGGTAAAAGCAAAGAGCTGGGGCATGAGTTAATGTTTAATAGAAAACACCCAGAGACTTGCTGTGTCTTATAGATTTAAGCATCATTATAGCACCTACAGGTAATAAAACCACATAACATTTACGTTTCACACAATGAACAGTAACTCTGCTCTCCCAGGTCTAAGTGATGATATAATCAATGCTACTAGTTTCTTCCAAAAATAACCCCATTCTTATAGCGTGCAGCTGCTCTTGGGGAAAAAAAACTAGTTATGACTCATGTAATATCTAAAAATCTGATACAAACACTTAAGCCCCTCCATTATGTGACTGTACTTTATATGCTTTAGCCCACAAGTGGATGAAACATTGGCCGTTAATGTGCACCAGGCCTCTCAAATCCATACTCATAACAAAGCCGACCCCTGACATACTCCATCAACCTGTCTCTCTATTACCCCAGATTTTGAGGTGTTTCCCTTATAGCATAATCTTTTTGAAGCAAGGTCAACAGCTTTCTGTATGTGCATCTTGGAAGAAAATTAATGCAAACCACTGATTAAGACATTAGTGCTTCTGTAAATCACTTATTAATCGGAACTTTGACCTTGAGCAAATTTGTGCATGAGAGTCTGTAAATTAGGATCCTGATCACTCATTGATCTCTAGTTTGCGTTGTGAGAGAGAGAATGACATATCTGCACGACAGTTTAAGATAATCCCCCAAGATGGCTCTTCTCTCATCTTATCATCTCCTCTCCTGCTTAATGAGACATCTCCTTGTTTGTCTGAGACTCTGGTTTGATTAGCTAATGAGGCGATGTTACACATGCACTTGTAGCTAATGATTTGGTGTCCTGCATAAACACTCAGAGACAGCTGAGGAAAAGTGAGTTAGTTATTGGTTTCAGGTTATTTAATTTATTTAGGTATCATCTGTTTTTCACTCCTTGCCCATTAATCTTACAGCATCTGTTTCATGTCTGAATGAGCACCCCACTCACTCATATGTAGAAGTAGTACCAGAAATCTTAATAGGTTGAACCCAGTAATATTACCGCATCACTTTCAAGTTCAAGCCCGAACTGTTAGCAGTCACATTAGTGTATAGGTACCGGGGTGATTATATAAAACGACAACTTACTTTTAACTCAGTTGAACGAAGTCAGAATGTTGGTGGGAATAATGTGCACGATTTCATGTTTCAAAACAGTGAAACAGGCCACAAAATGCACAATTGAAGAACGTAATTTGTCTGTTTCTGACTGTAATTTCAGGTACTAGCATCTATGTTATGGTAACATAAGGAAAAAAGCATTGTTGGAGGCAACTCATGTTGTTCATAGAACAGCGTGCAGAGAGAAAGAGCACAGTATCCAGCAGCAGACACTAACGCACTAAAAAGATCAGTCAGACCAGCTCCATTTAACAGAAGAAATGCTAAAACATACTTATCATACTATTCAGTGAGACCGGTATGCCAACCAGATTATGTAACACAAGCTTTCAAAGAATGTAATGCTGTGCCTGATCTGAAATTCAAAGCGTGCACATCAATTAAAGCCCATATTATGCATCATCCACTTTTTGGTCATATTTGTACATTTATATGACTCTCCTGTGTAGAATCTCTATTCCGAACAGTTGAAACACTGTGTAAAGCCTACATAAAAACATTTTCAATTATTTGATTTGATTTTGCTAATCTTCTAAATGCATATTTCATTCATGATAGAACATAGAAAATATGAAACTAGGCAAATTACCCAGTCTTGCCCTGGACTTCAGAAAACAAAAAAAAAAAACTTCTCAAGTGCAGACTTCTCAACAACTTTTTGTTTTTCAAACTTTTTTATGAAAATGCATGAAAGTTCATGGGAATGGCAATGCCTCTATTTTGTGGATGATTGCCACCACATCAGGAAAACTTCCCTGCACCAGCAGACTCATTAACAGCCAGCTGAGGGGTGTGTGCGACACAGGGCAGGTTAGGCTGCCCAGCATCATCCATCATCATCCACAAACACAGGGAGAACATGCAAAGTCCACACAGAAAGACCCTGGCCAACCCCTGTAATCGAACCAAGGATTCAATCAAGAGTAAAAACCTCATCAACCCACTGTGCTGTTAAACTGATGAGAGACAGTGGGGAGACAACTGTTGTGAAAACTGCTGTAATGTCCTGCAACAGGCTGTGAATATGCTTTTTCATAAAGTCATGTATCTTCAGTAAGACCGGTGTCAACAATATGATGATGGTTGGGAATGATATACCTGGGCTCCAGCAACTGAGGAGGCATCTGGCGTCTGGATGCTGCTGGCACTAACTAACGCGTTGTGCAATGTCTTTTGCTAACTCTTTAAATGTTTTGCTAAATGATTTGTGTTTTTTAGTCCACCTTTGCCAGTTTAGCAGAACAAAGCTTGCAGTCTGCTTTACCTTTGTCATCCTCACTTATCTTAAAATATCTCAACACTGCTGACATTTCTCCACCTTCACCTACCTTGCCTTTTATATTAGTGGTAACACAGCTGAAGACATGTATCTTCTAAAATATAATAAACATTTTACTGGTAGCGTATGTATATATAATCTCAAGATGTCCAAACATGAAAAGTGTTGCATTGCTTAAATGGAGACCTATGGTGCTCTGTGTTTTGTGAAACTGAAATGTCTGTACATTTCAGTGCTATTCACATGCATTTCAGAACAAAACATCCTGGGGTTCTCCATACTTAAAATGATGATACAGCACCATAAGTTTTTATTACCGTTAGTTTTATCTGATTGTGGATTGGTGTCAGAATCTGAGAGCAGCTGTCGCAATCTGTAGTATTTCAGACAATCCCATGCTGCTTCAGTGATACTATTCTCCCCAGACCCTAAATCTTTCAGTTCAGGTAGTCCGATGATTACACTTCCACATACATCATCTACTCTAGACTCTAGGAAAGGTGTACAAAGCCATTTATGAATGGAAATCTGAATTAATTTATAAATGGACACACAAACTGAAGCGTTACACATGTTTGATTTTTAAACTGTGAATAAGAGTCTCACTTAGTAATGAGACAAAGACAGGGAATCAGTCACAAACCATATAATTGTTGACTTCTGAAATGCCACTAACAGGTTCTGTAATTTTGTGAAAAATCACAAAATCTGAAAAAAATTGAGCTTTTATTGAGAGCAGAAATGATTCACAGTGTTGCCACACTGAATCTGGTAACAAAACACAGTGGAGTTCTGTAGGTGAAGTTGTGACTGAGCACACATGGAGATTGCTCATTAAATTTGAACTCAGGTAACTTGCAGTTATAAATCATTGACCTTATGGATCCATTCTTTCATCCATCCATCCATCCATCCATCATCTTGATTGCTTTTCCTGTTGCTGTTACTTTATAGATAAGGATTGTAATTCAGATATAATAAATGAATGTGTTATTCCACAGTAGGGTATACATTTTAGATCAGGACACCTTTTGCTACGTAGAAATGGGCCTTATTGGTTAGTGACAAAGTACAAAATAGGCATGCTATTTTGATTAGGTTTCAAATACACTGTTACAAGGCAACTCAGCAACATAAAAGGAGAGCGCAAGAACTCTTCTTGTTCTCTTTTCAAAGCCTTTCTAAAGAGGACAAGAAAAGTTTTTCTGCCCTTTGATCAACAGCAAACCTGTATAAAGGAGTATGGCAACAATCAGTCTACAAAGCAAAGTACACATGCAGCAACAGAAGAGCACAAGTAAAATAAAATAAAACAGAAAAAGCACTGTTTTTAAAATCTGAACATGTCAGGTCCATGAACTTCCACTATAATTTTAGACACATTATCTTACTGCTTGTGCTTTTGTATTGTGTAGAATTTAATCACTAAATGCCTAATCCAACATCTGGTCAAGTCCCTGATGAAGTTTTCCATCTAGATTGTTATTCAGATATGTGTCAATAATACATAATGTAAACAGTCCATCTGTGTATAAGAGAAACAAATACAAGACTGTATTTGTAAAAATTTATTTAACTAGAACAGCAAAATTCAGTATCATGACATCAGTTTTCTTCATGTTTAATGTGTGATCACCTTTCTTCTCAGTAGACGTTTGGGGAAATTAAGAACATAATAAAGGTCGACAATTATATCCCGCCACAGATACATAAGCAAATATTTAGGATTTTTAAATATCAGCATTCGCCGATAAGTCTTTCTGTGTGGCTGATGTTTTTCAGAATGGATTATTATTAGGATCAGTGCTGGTCCTGGCAAGGTCGGTGACCACATGGCTAATTTACATATCAGAAACTGAGCACATAGCTACTTCACATAAGCATGTGGCTAATTAGCATAACATGGAATAGGATTAAACTCTATTTTCTTTTTACTAGAAATATCATATACATATTGATAGAACAAGTCCAAAACATTTTATAAACTAAATAATTTGCCAAACAAATGCATCTAACATAACAACTGGTTTACATAACGCATTTCAACACAAATCACATACCAGTAAAGTCCCTGCTGTTGGCTACACTAATGAAGCATCACCTACTTATTCCAGTCTTTTTTTATTGTATATGTTTCAGCAAAAGAAAAGGAAAGTCTGCACTAATTGCTACTGAGATTGTTTATTTTTTATTCATGTTTTAATAAATATTTATCCATAAAAATGTTCATTTAGCTTCACCAATTTTCTGTCTCATTTTCTGTAATAAAATGTATCATATTGGGCTATCAGCCAGATTGATTTCTCAATATCGGCATCGGCCATTAAAAATCCCATATCGGTCGAGATTTTGAAACATTAAATGTCTCAAAATCTCATGGAGCCTTAACCCCTAGATTGAATTTCTGTGCTTCCACTTGTGGCTTGTCTCTCTCTCTCTCTCTCTCTCTCTCTCTCTCTCTCTCTCTCTCTCACTAACACACACACTAACAGTTACAGTACAAGAACAACAGCTTATGGTGGAAGTAGGTTGGCGGGGGGAAGAACATGGTTTTACTGCTCTGACTAAAATAAAACATGAGGACTTTGTGGTCTACAGTACAGTTGGAAAGACAAATATTATTTTTTTACGAGCAAGAAAAGTCCGCAACACACTGAATAAAATGCTGTAATGACTGAATGGCTGAAGTGTTAAGCCTTGTATCTTTGGCTGTAGGGTCTTCACCTGGGTAGAGAGAGGCGAGAGAAGCAAGGCTTTTTAAGTTTTGTTTTTCAGGGCAGTTTAATAGGTTAAAGTCTACACACACACACACACACTTTCAAAAAGTAAACATGGTGATATACGCACACCTTACACTTGGCAGATTTTTCCTCAGTAAATCTTTATGTGGTGAATAATTAATTGGTGATTATGCAAAACAAAACAACAAATTCACAACACAAAAAATTCAGATATTTCAAAACAGCCAAAACCTTTGACCCTTAATATTTTACTTTCTACTAACATAATTCTAGTTTACATTTATTGTTCCATTTTTATACCGTATTCTTACAGGTTGTCACAAAATATAAAATCGAATTGATTGATTCTGTCACATTTTTACCTTCAGTTTTTTATTTGCTGGTTCTATACTCTTTTTTTAAAGAATATATTTTCTTCTTGAAATTCTGATGTCTTCCAACAGTAAATAATTGTCTTGAACAATGCAAGTACAGGAGGACCTTTGAAAGGCAGCCACTGTGGGGCACCATCAGTTTCTCTGATCCCATACACATACAGTCAAACCCTGAGACTTCCTTCAGCACTCAGGCACTTTGAACTCAGTATGCTAATGCTGACATACCAGACGGCTCTCTGTCATAAGGCTCATTATCCGTCTGCTACCCTGCAGGATGATCACCATCATTATGCCAACAAAGCCGACACATCCATTCACCGTGCTGGTCACCATTTCAGGAAGGGCTCAGATTCCAGGCAAGCTTTCTCACATGTTCCCCAGAGTGGGCAATCGAGGGCTGGAGAGATGGATGGCTGTTAGAAGGGTATGCCTGAAGCCATGTCAGATATCCCAGCACTGTGAAAAGTAAGCAAATATAAACAAAGGCATGCACAGACGATGCAGTGATGCATGCGAAAATCTCTGCCTGTCTCTGTCTCTATTTCTGGCCAGTTGTCTATACCCATCAGCCACAAAGAAAGAGAGACTCACAGGTGGTCATGGCAGATAAACACACACACATTAATATAAATGCAAATGCCATATTTCTGTCCCCTTAGAGTTTAGATAAAAGTGTCGTATTGGAAATAAACCTCCACGTGCGTGTGACATTTAATTGAAAGACTGAATGGTCTCTGTTACACTTTGCTTGCACATGCACCCCACTTCAGTTTGTCACTCTACAGTGTCTGTGTGTGCACTTGTGTATCTGTGTGAATGTCCCTCTCCTTTTCCAGCTGCAACTCTCATACTGGGGCCTCCTCCTGGTAGCCATTATGATTGTATTTGTGTGTGTATGTGTGTCTGGGTGGTCTAGTCCTGTCTCCCTCCTTCTAATAGTTTTATACTGTTCTGCCCTGGCGGTGCCCGGGGGCAGGGGGAGTAGGGCGGTGGGTGTTGCAGGGGGGTGTTAGCGGCCTCGTTGAGAAGAGCAGACCACAGGACTAATAAAGCTTCACAGGGTCTAGGCCCATCGCTCTCAGCACTTCCTCCCCGCTGCCCTTTCTGCTCCCTCCTGCCCCCTTGGTCCGCCACCATCCCGCCTGCAGGCACATGTGGTCTGGTCCTAATAGGACCCAGCTGCACTCCCACCTTCCCTCTCTTATGGACGCCATCACTTGCCCCTCTATCTCTGTTCTCCTCTCTGCCTTTCACCATTCAGCCCCAGATGGCAGTTCTTCAGGCAGGATGTTGCTGGGGGATGTGTTTAGTATCCTACTCTTTTGTAATTTTCTAACTTGTTTTCCTTCTGTCTGCCTTTCTCACTACTTCTTCTGTTGTCATAATGTTTCAAGTTTCTCTTGCTTCATGAAAAGTTTTGTTGTCATGCAGCAGAACTTTGCTCATGCCTGGGATCCATATACTCGCCATTACCCTTTCCCAGTCTTACCACAACTAGTCGTTTACATGTCAGACTCCCCATAGCTTTCCCAATCAGCCCCTGTGTGGCGAAGGAGCGTGGGGAAACATTTGTTCCCCAGACCTACTCTGCTTCTTTTCTCTTGAGTCGCAACCTCAGCATATAAACAGGGTTTTGCCAATTGCCCGTCCCCAAGTTTTTATGGTACCAAGGCAGAGCAAACAAACAAACTAGAGAATTTTACGCAACTGCCTGCTAAACATTTTCACAGTGCTTCAGGAGATAAGTGTTGCCAAGTCCTCTGAGCTGTATGTCATGCACGCACACACAGAAGCATGCTCGCATTAAAAAGAAATGTCCATGAATTCACACACACAAACACACACCATAGCCTTGCCACACATATGAAATGATAGCCAGACACAGAAGTTAATGGTAAGTCTCTTGTCATACATCACTTGGAATGGTAGTACAAAAGTGCTTGGCAGTCTTTTTGGTTTTTATAATTCTTTTTGTAAAAAAAAGAAAAATTGAAACTCCAGAAAAAGTGAAAATCATTATGACTGACAAAGATTTTGTGAGTGGATTCAAACCCTGACAGGATAAGAGTAAAACTCTATATTTTTGAAACACTTCCTCTTTGCTGCTGCATGTGCAGTAAAAGTGGGACTTTTCTTGTAATCCCTCTGGGGGCATCTAGTCTATAGTTCACATAACAAGTTTACCATGACATCTTATCATTGTCAGACCATAACTAGATGTTAACACTGATGAATGGTTCAGCTCCTGCTGTGTGGTCCTTCTGTGGCCCCTGCACATGGTGTCGTAGTGGTTCCCCTCTATGTCAGAGATGAGAGAGAGTTGGGTGCGGCGACAGTGGGTTTGTGCTCTTGAATTCATTATCTTTGACCATATCCACCCTTTTGATCAGAGCAGGAGCCAGGATGGTGGCAGAGCAGGACAGAGAATTAGTTATTTCTGTTATTCCTTTTAATCTACAGTCTGTAATGCATCATATGCAGCAAGCTATGAGGCACTATGTGCCTGACACCTGTCAATCATAGCCAGCATGATGTTTCTTTGACACACAATCTACTACAACATTAAAATCACTGGGTGGTATTAATGTTAGGGCTAAGGGGTGTACATGTGTCTGACTGCATGTGTCAATAATGCAAATGTCTAGTGCATGTAAGTTACAAATCCCTAAGATAAAGATAGAACCCCAATTCCAAAACAGTTGGGATGCTGTGTAAAGTCTACATAAAAACAGAATGCAATGATTTGCAAATCTCATTAAACCACGTTTTATTTACAATAGAACATAGAAACAAATTAAGTATTTAAACTGATAAAATGTGTCATTTTAACAAAATATTTGGTAATTTTAAAATTGATGGCAGTAACACATCTTAAAAAAGGTGTGACAGGACAACAAAAGGCTGGAAGAGTAAGTGGAAGAAAGAACTGAAAGAAGGTTTTTTGCAGCTAATTTAGTTTATTGGCAACATGTCAGGACTGTTGCATCTATCCTTACAAAAAAGTATACTTAAAGTTTATTTTATTTATACTTATATACTTTATGTATACTTAGGTATACTTGAGTTTTTAAAAGAATACTTGAAGTTTACCACAAATAAACTTTTATATATACTTTTATATATAGTTTACTGGTGATGTACTAACAGTATACTTTCTAGATTATCAAAATATTCCCTTGGTTTGTTAATAGCTTTCTACCATGTTAATGAACTGACACACAGCTTTGTCAATCGTCACAGGTGTGTAATTGTGGAAGTAATAATTTTAAATCTGAAGTTACAGAGAGGCAGGTCCTACTGACTGCTCATCCTTCTTACTAATGTTATAAGTAACAATAAATTATCGACCATACTTAGTCTATTTAAAGGCAAAACACAATGTCACAAAACAAGTACATAAAAGGTAAACTGAAAGTATATTGTTGTAAAATGCCATATTGGATGCTTATAATCTTCGCGACCTCAGACGGTACTGTATTAAAAACAGGCAGGACAAAAATCATTGTCTGTGAGTTCACTGTGCCATCAAAAAAGGCAAGTTAAAACTCTATCATCCAAAAAAGAAGCCACATATGAACATCCTCCAGAAACGGTTAAATGGAGGAACAGGACCTTCTAGCTTGTTATCAATGCTCACTTCAAAAGCCTGCATCTCTGATGGTATAGGGGTGCATTAGTGCCTATGGAATGGGGAGCTTGAACATCTGGAAAGGCATCTTCAGTGCTGAAAGATATATCCAGGTTTTTGAGCAACATATGCTCCCATGCAGACAATGTATTTTTCAGGGAAGGTCTTGCATATTCCAGCCTGGTGCTGAGAAGAACCAGGACTGTTGACCAGTTAGATTCCTATATCAAGAAAGAATGAGACAACATTCCTCTACTAAAATTCAACAGCCACCGAGCTCCTCAGTTTCCATACATTTACAGACTGTATTTGAAAAAGAAGGGATGCTACACTGTTTTCTGTTGTGAATAAAATATGGGGTTGTGAGATATACAGATCATTGCATTTTGTTTATATCTAGCTTTTACACAGTGTCCCAACTTTTTTGTCACAGTCTATCTGCAATTGACTCAAAACAAACTACTGCTAAACTACAGTTCATCATAATAAAGGAAAATGTCACCGGTAGTGTGAGTCATTGTGGACAACAATGAGGCACAAAGGGATAACCTCTATCAGGCCTGTAGAAATTATTCATCCTTGCTTTTAGTGTTTTGATGGGATTTGTTGACAACAAGAAAAATGAAACACTCAGTGTGAACATAATGCCGCTGTTTTTGTTTATAGGGACATTCCATAGGGTACCTTTGAATGCAGAGGAATAGGCTAGTTATTTTTGAGGTGAGTGTAGGTTAAGGATCATCCTTCCACAATGCCCCTCCCTGTCCCTTTCAGTCAGCCTTTAGACTAGGCTCCACTGAGATGGCTTTCCAGTGCGATTGAAACCATGACTGTTGTCCCCCCCCACTTCCATACATCCACATATCCTTGAGCAGAGCAGGCCCCTTGAGTGTTTATGTGTGGCAGACGCCCAGGCTAAACAGGAAGGGACAGGAGACCGTCACTGGGGACTCCGAATGCAGACTCAAATCCACAGGCCCTCTCACTACGGATTAAGTATACCATTGCTCGTTTAAATGAATATCACAAACATTACCGTAGGCCAAACACCTAAAAGTGACCTATGAGCCAGAGCACTCTGGGTGGGAAATGTGTGCGTCAGTATGCTGCTGTGAATTTGTGTTCACACCTGCAGTACTAAACGTGTGCTCACGTTTGTGTCTTGTGTTCCTGGCTCCAGTGTGTAGTAATACTCATGGCATACAAGGGAGGAGGGAGACGCTACACTGTCCATGCAGGGCTTTATGCGAGCTGTCTGCAGACAGAAAAATAAATACCTCTCAAAGATGCAGAGAAGAGGAAAGCGAGTCTGTTTGAAGTCAGCGAGCTGCGGAGTGGAGCTGAGAGACAGACAAATCATCCTGTTTCAGAAATCTGAACGCAGCCTTGTTAAGGAGCAGTATTGTGTGTTTGTGTGTGGCAGCAAAAACACAGTTCCAAGCCTTGGCTCTGTGTGTACACATAAGCCTGTGTAACCCTACACACCTCCCAGATGATGTCAGATTAGCATTAAGTGTGAGGTTGGACCTGTGTTTATATGTGTGTGAACATGTGTGTGTATTCAGTGTGGTGAGTAAGATGTCTGGTATTGTTTTTTGAGCAGTAAGAGAAATGTAAACAGCGGAAGGTAGTGGTTAAGGGAGAGTGGAAGAGCAGAGACGTTCCATCCGTGTGTTTGTGTGAATGCATATGTGTGTGGCGAAGGGATGATGACATCAGTGGCTGGGCAGGGAGCAGGTGAAGGGGTTCTGGTCAGTGTGAAAGTCGAGTCTGTCATACAGACGTCCTCTAACTGCACGCCACACTCACAACAGAGCACTCAGCCACTGGCGATGGCTTGAGGGCTGGCCGACGGTGGTCTGCCAAAAGCTGTCAGCCCTGTGGCAGCTTAAATGTTTCAGTGCAGCAGTATGGAATGAGAAGAGTAACAGTCACAGCATTGGATTTCTACATTAAAAGGTTTCCATCTCAGCTTCACTGGACATAGTGAAAGTAAATGGTGTGTACTTTTTATGGTAAATTGAACATTTTAA
>OMLM01007565.1:40772-51907 GCA_900302695.1 Helostoma temminkii
CAAAGACAAAATATATATATATATATATATATATATATATATATATATGTACACACACATATACACACATGTGTGTGTGTGGAGGGGGGGGCGTCTTGACAGTAGTCAGCATATACAGGAAACCACAGAAAGCTAACATTTATCTCCATAAAATGAGGGAAAGGTTTTGCTCCACCTGGCTGATACAGAGAAAATCACAAAGCACGGTGGTCAGACAAAATAACCAATGATTTTTACATCCACCACTAACTTTATAAACCATCTGACCCTGTGTGTGTGTTTGTGTGTGATTGTAGGGTGACACTGTGCGAGTCATAGCAAGGCTGCAGGTAATTGGTCAGGAAGTGGTCATGTTATTATCTCTAATTGAGGGGTAATTGTAGAGCTGAGTGTACCATACTGTATGCGTTAGTGTGTATGTGTGTGACAACGTGTATGTGTATCTTTCTATGTGTCTGTGTTTGTGTTTAGGTGTATGCAGAGTGGAAAATTGCATCTAGAGTTTAGGCTTGCTGTGATTAAAAACAAAACAGAATAAACAGTGGGCCTTAGTGGGAAGCAATGGGATGTTCTGTGTCCTGTGTGTGATAGTGCACTGCTGGTTTGCAGGCTATGATTAAAAAAAAAAGAAAAAACAGTCACATAGGCAGCCTACTGACCTACTGAATGTGAAAACAGTAACAGGTCTTTCAGCAGGTTTTTTTTTAAGTATTTCTCTTAAATATGTGTGAAAAAGCACATAATATAATATATACTCACTGGCCACTTTATTAGGTACAGCTGTACAATGTAATGTATTCTAATACAGTAGTGGAGTGCATTATATCAGCTGTTTATCATGACATCTCTTGCCATCCTGTTTACATAAATGACAGATCAAAACATTAAAAACACCACTTTATCACCTTTCTGACAGTTTGAAATGGCCAATGAGTGTATGTAATACAGATTGAATTGACCAGTGAACATTTTAATACTTTTTTTTGTTAAATTAAACCATTGCAGAAGAGGAGGGCACAACAAGATCCACCCTCAGTCAAACTCAAATGATGAAAAAATAATAGAAACATGAGGAAGATATGGTATTTCTGCTTGTTTCATTTATTCATTTCAGTGAGGTGTCAGCAATAATAATCACACTACACAGCTGTGTTTTGGTCTACTGCTATTTTTGTCTTCAGCGGACAGTTCAGCCACAAGCTTCTTCTTCATCATGATGAATTAACAAATATTTTGGTTGCACATTTCCACCTCAGTTTTGTGAAAAACATTTTTGATAGATTTTATGCATAGTGGAAACAACGGTGAACGTCAGCAGGATCTAACCGCACCTTAAACTTTTTGTGGTCAGCACGCTTTATATTTGTAGCCCTGACGTGTAATTAGATTTTGGATGAGCTGCAAGTCATCTTTGTGGTGGTTGTTTCAAGCTTTTCATGTGCAGGTAAGGTTTTTGAGGCCAGAGTTGACATTTTGTCATGTGACTCTATTATGTTTTCTTTCTTCCTGTCCAGTGCTTGTGTATTGTAAAACAGTCTCCTTTCGTCTGACTCCCCATCTCTCCCTTATTGCTTTCTGATAGCTGGACCCCCCAACCCTCCCCTCTCCAGATAGCTGTCTGTTCTTACCCACATTGAGCAGAGATCTAATTGAGGGCAATCATTCAGATAACAAGCCCCCTGCAATGATGCTGCTGTGCTGTGTGCACATACGTGTGTGCGTATTTATGTGTGCATATGTGAGGGGTGGTGGGTCCCCTAACCAACCCCACCACCTCCTCTCCTCTGTCACTCTCTCCACCACCATTAAAATGCCATGCTGCTCTCTCAACACATCTACCCTGCTGTCCCCCCTACACACCTTTTGTGTGGCACAGAGAAGAGGTACTGGAGCCAGGGGAGAGAGAGGGAGATGATAAATAGGCAGGCCAGCACCAGTTGTTGACTGGTACCATTGTCTCGGACCTCTGGGAGCTTCTCCTTAACATCAGGCGATCTGGGGTGCTTCCAAAAGTGTTCCACTTTGCACTCTCTCTTGTCCTCTTAGTCTCCCTAACTAGTGCCCCTCACCCTCCACCCCTCCAATTCCATGTCAATGACTAGTGTTTTTTTATTGTTTTCTTGGTATTATGTGGTGATACTGAGTTTTGTTGGATTTGAAATTCCCTTTAAATTTCCCCATTCTTTCCTTTTTTTGCCTTTACTTCACTTGATATATTTCCATCATGTTATTCTCAAAAATAGTTGGAAGTACAGGGTTGGGATTGCATTCTGGTCTACTGAGGCTACTACTGGCAGAGTAATCAGTGTTCCTGCTTCTTCTGTGATGGTTTTTTCCCAGTATGATTGTTGAATTTTGGCACAAAAGAGTCTTTTAAAGAGGCCCCTACTTTTTGATCCCCATCGCCAGACACTAAAAGCCTCATTTTGGAGAGCTGAAAATTTTCCTGCTACAAATTCCATTTTTCATATGCTACAACATGATGTTAAATCAGTTGACCAACTATACCCTAGAGTGAAAAAGTAGATGCAGTGCAAGACATACAATGCAAAATCTAACAAACATTATCTGTTCTAGATTTTTCTTAAAATTTAAGTATAATATTATTAGTCACATACACCCTGCAGTTACACTGGGCACCCATAAAATATGCACAGTGATTGCAAAGCCCTCCATGTGAAGAGCACCCCACCATCCCCTCTCTCTTTTTCTCGCTGCATCTCTCGCCATTCACCAAATAAGAGCCAGTGATGGTGTCATTGTAGTGCGCCTGGTGGTGTGACCCTGCAGATCAGGAGGACACCGTAGTGGTGGTAGTAGTGTTTGGAGAGGTGGGGGAGCTTAGAGGGTAATAGGGTGGGAAAGGCTTTTGTGGAGTGATCCAACCCCACTTGGCACCACTCTGCTCCCCATAGTGTCCATATCCCACTCAGGGTTTTTCTTGTGCCCTGGACGTATCTTCTGAATTTACTTTTAATTTCAGTTTGTTAGTTTTAGTTCAATTCAAGTTTTATTGGCATGAGGTCATTATGATATTTCTTCCAGCTTGTTTGTTGTCTATTAGTTCCCTCATTCCTTTAGCATCATGACTAAAGAAATGACAACTTTTCTACAGTGTACACTATGACCTAAAATGCAGACATCACTTGTATACAGCTCAAAAGGGTTAATTTGTAACTCAGACTGTTTATGATTTACTCTGTAACATGACTAACAGGCCAGTAGAAGATATCTTTCCACTGCAGTTCAAGAGAAACAAAAGTGTGATATTTGTTCTAAGTTCACTGTAACTTTTAAATACAGTGACTTGATTCAGCTTAGTGGGACTGTTGAAGTTTCATACAAGTCTCAGCAGAACTTTGGGGTACATTTTGGTTCCATTTCCTAAAGCTTAGTCACATTTCCACTGAAATTTCATACAGCCTGTGACCTACTGTCACATTTGCACTACATATACATCATAAGACCAGCCCTAAAAAGCCTGAACTTAACATTTTCGGTAACTCTATAGTTATCATCATATTCATTCATTATCATATTCATAGTGCCTGCATTCAGATAAATCTCTTTAAAGTCCTAATCCTTAAAAATAAATTCAGATCTGACATGAAAAAAGTGCCTATGAAGACTTTCAGCATTTTGTTTGCTAGTATATCTCTTTAAATGAGCTTTTGTATTTCCAACAAAGGACAGTAGCTGCCCGAGATTTGTTTGCTGTAGTATTAAACTACACTTCTTGCAAACTTCCAAGTGTTGCTAAATCAACCAGGATGGAAATCTTAAGTATCTTTAATATTTTCAGTCCAACCCTCCACTATTACTAACTGTTTGTCTTTTTATTTATTTGAACTTCCTGCTATATTTAATATTTAGTGTCTCTCAAAGGTATTGAGGCATTCCCATTCTCTCCTTTCAGCTTATGGTACTTTTGACATGGTTGAGAGTTCAGAGGTCATCTTCTGACCCTGAATTCTCTAACCTTGTGTCTTCCCGTGCTTCATCAGACTTTTGTTTTCAGACACTTACTCCCTGGTGACTATTATGTTCACTGCTTCGTGTAAGCAGATAGTCATGTGAGAAAGTAAGAAGGAGGGGTGGTGTGAAAAAAGCAAAAATAAAAAGAATGTACAGTAGTATGAAGTAAAGGTCACTCAAGGAGGATTGTTGTGCTTTTGTTTAAATTATAAATGGTGAATGTTAAGAGACGAAAAGCAGAACTGAATAACATTTCTGCTTTGGCTCTAATGTGATTCAGAGCTTTTGATTGCATGTGTTTAATGTTGGTGTCTGCTGTACTCAGTAAAAGGGTGTTCAGCACAGTGGGCTGTTAATCAGTCTCGTGACAAGACCCCTCTCCAGTATCAATTAAAGTCACCAGCTCACTCCACTTGCTGCTGTCACCTAGGTTTACCCAGCTTTCTGTTGCAGCCAACACACTACCAGGAAAAACATTACCATAAGTAAGCCTTCTACTGACAACACTGTCACTTTATTCCTCTCTCTCTTCTTATATTGCTCTCTACATTTCCTTTTTGTCTTTTTTGATCTCTCCCTTGTTCTCTGTCTCTCACTTACTCCCTGTCCTTCTCTTTCTGTCTCAGGGAAAACATCATTGTCATGGAGAGAGGGATGGCAACAATGAAGCGACTGCAAATCACACTGATTGTTAGTGCTGGACCCGGTGGATGGGGAGAGGGCTAATGTAATTGTCCAGGTCCTTGTCACTGTTGATACAGGCTCTTCAGAAGGCCGAGTGATTTAGCTAAAAGCTATCTGTAGGCCAAGTAATTAGACACACCATTCAGGGTGGCATTAGCACAGGCTGCTGTCACTGTCTCTCTCATACTGTGTGTGAAACACAAATGCACACATCTCGCTAAGGCTTTATCATGCCACTCTGGTTGTTATTCAAACCATTAGCAGGGAGCATGGTGTTCTGGGCTGGGAACAAGTGCACATGAATTTGTGTGTGTTTATATGTGAGAGTGAAATTTGTGTGCATGGCTTTTTCTGCTTGTGTGTACTTGTGTTTTCCGTCATGTATCATCGCTATCAGCGATTTCTGCCAGCTGACACAGACTCTCTAAGATCGAGCTGAGGTAGTGTGACACACTTGACTTCCTTAAAGCATTCTGTGTTTTCCATCTCCTACTGTGACTCCATGCTCTCCCATTAAATCAATTAAACCAATCCAACACTCAGCTCAAAACAGATGGGGCAGAGTAGAGCAGGCACTGTGCCCCTCTGTTCAACGTGTACTTCAGTGGCATTCTAACGTAAAACCCATGGGAATTGGACTGAAGTGTGTTGGATTGTTTAGCTATACTCACTCCAGAATAATGCCTCCTGTAGAGGCCCGTTTACATTTGAAGCCTTGAGATGAATAACAATATGTCCATTCTGATTTCTATTTTTTTACAGTTGGATGGTTAGTCCAGATTGTCAGAAGCATGAATGACATATATCACCAAAACCTCATATTGTATGTTTTAAGCTATGGATCTACTAAACCACAGACAGGACTTTACTAATATGTATTTTACTAATTAAATAATCTTAGTACCCACTGACAAATAGTGTCAGGTGATATGGATATTACTTACATTGCCTTGAAACAGAAGGTAAGAAAACTCATGAGCATGGATATTCATCTGCAAAACAACTCTTAATTGATTTGCTAACTGGCAGCACATGTGCTGCATTTGATACGGTGGTTTTCCATTCAGATAAAATTCATCATCAGCACATAACATAACATAACATAACATAACATAACATAACATAACATAACATAACATAACATAACATAACATAACATAACATAACATAACATAACATAACATAACATAACATAACTGTCTGGGACATAATGAAGACGCTGTATAATCTGTGATCTTTGCTGTGCTGGTAGGCGGATTTTGTTACCTTTGAAGATATTTCCCTTCTAATCCAGCCTTTATGCTACACTAAGATAACCAGTTAATTGCTTCGTGTTTTCATGGTGGTGTTGGAATCTTAATTTAATTCCCAGCATATCACACTGTTTCTATAAGTTTTACTGTACACGTGCACCATCAAATTTTTTCTTAGTTCCTTTATTGGGATATGTGCTTTTTAGTAGTTTCTGACTTTACATAACAAATAATACATATAACATGATTCTTTCTCAGAAATTATAAGCAGTTGGATGTAGTACAACCTAGCCAGCAATTAGCTGTACTTTTTATCCAGTAAAAGTTAAATGCACAAAGTTTTATGTAATTTACACTGTCTTGGGTCTGAATTCTGCTTTTACCATTGACAAAAGCAAAGCCAGATCTAAATTTATTTTGAGCGGATGTCAGCCCGTTAAGATGTCAACCATAATGACTTTCACGTATTTGGCTTTCTCAGGTGTCACCACACTGGAAAACAGTGACAGTCACTTTGTAATTCTAACAGCCATAAAAAAGACTGGTAGCATTGAGGGTGTGTTAGCTTTACCCTGCAAGCATCCGGATGGCCTCAGGGAGGCTTGTGTTTAAGTTAAGGCCAAGTGGAAAGCACTAAAACTCCCTCCTAAAAATCATTCCTTCTCTTTCTGTTTTCCACCATTCACCCCTCTCTTCTCTCTCCCCACCTTGTCTTCTGCTCTGCTCCCTCTTTATGGGGACACCGGACTCCCTGACAGTTTGTTTTAAATTTGAGCATGCAGATGTTTCTCTGGGTGACTGACTTTTATAGTTTAGAAAAGATTATATCAGCTTTCCCTGAGATTGGGTTACTGTATTTAAAAATGACTGGAGCTTGAAACAGGAGGGTGTGGGGGAAAGATCTATGGGGAGAGAGAGGGAGAGAGAGAAATGGATGCTGGGCTGAGGGGATTTGTGCAGTGGGAAAAGGAGGGGAGGAAAAGGGGTTTGTACTGTAGATCTCTACATACTGGTCTCCTTTTGGTCTCAGCAGCACAGACTGGGCAGAGAGTAGTTTAAGAGGAGGGAGGATGAAGGGCAGAGATGGTGATGGAAATCAGGAGAAGGAGGTTAGAGTTCACAGCAGCCAGGTTTGGCTTATTGCATTAGACACAGATTCTTTCTAATTTCAAAGGACAACACCAGTGTCAAATTTGAGGATATTAGTTTTTGATAGGCAGTTGTTGGGTGAGGAGGACAGGGTGAGTCTGACTTTTTCCAGTTACAGGCCAGATGGTCACTTTGCTTTCGCTCAGTTCCATAAACATTTTAAATAAATAATGGTCTGTCTTTTTCTTCACATGTATTTATCCCTGCTACATGTCCTACCTTTTCTTGATAATTATTATAGTGTCAACTGTAAAATATCAGGGTGTTAGAAAGTATAAAATATACACGTTGTAAGATTTTAGACATGATTTCCAGCTTCCAGCTGATTTAAAGCTAGCATAGCTTAAGCTGCACTTTATTAAAGGCTCCAGAACACTGCAATGACCTCTACTGGAAACCAGGCTGAAGTTTCTGGTCTAGCTGAAAGCGGCAGAGCTGAGATGAGAAGGGTTAAAAGGTAGCAACAAACATAGTGGAAAAAGTGCATATCATTTATCTGTAATCTTTATATCACAGTCTTTTTCTTACCGTATCTGTGTCAGGATGAATCAGTTTGCTCATTCATTCGTATTCTCATAGAGGGCAAAACCCATCAGCAGCCACTTCTAATGTTTCCTTAAGAAAATATGCAGAATAGCAACAGTAACTATAATTGAAAGATTAAAGAAATGGAAGGCGGCCATGAAGTCTGGCTCATACTGTAGGTCCAAGCGATTTTAATGAGAGATGAAGAAAGGGTGATGTGGAGGTTTTCTTCACAGGTTTGGCCTGTTTGTTTAAGAGGCAGCTCGGATTTCATTCATTAAACCACAGGCTGCTGCTCCACTGTAAGGGTGTAATGCAGCCGTTATCAGGCTGCGTGGCAGGAACTTTTTTTGTACTTAACTCTGCATCCTGTCTCACTGCTGTGTGCGCTGGCTGATTCCTTGCTCAATGGTTGACTTGTTTCTGACTGATTATCAGGTGAACCGACTGGACTGAAAGATCAAAAGATGGGACATTACTCCTAACCTGAGAAAAAAATAACATTTCTTTTCAGGGTTTAAAATAGCTTGTAAAAGGCTTTCATTAGAACGAGTAAACAGAACAACAATACTTCTCCAACGACAATTCAGCTGCTGTGCCGGCTGGGGTTAATTACAGTTAAGGTTAATTGTGCATCAATTCCATTTGTGGTTCTGGTGCATGTAGCAGCATCAAAACAGCTCTTAACATTGGCCCTGTACTTACTTGCTGTATGAGAGGAAATTGAGCTTAACGCTGGTAATTTTCTTTCTGCGGCGGCACACCAGTGTTTAGAAAATGCTGAAGGACAAGAAAGTGACGACATGACGGCTGTGGTGGACTGACTGACTCCCTGACTGACCTGCTGTCTGTCTGACTGACTGGTGGGAAGTCCTACTAATCCATGTTGCTGAATCATCACTGGCTCTTTTTCTCTGCCTATGAGACATGAGGCTGCAGGAGTGAGGATTACTTTGACATGCTTCAATAAAGACAAACTTTACGTAGTTAATATACACAGACTGGGTAAATTCTGCCCATGCATACCATTATTTTTGCAGACACTGGACCAAGTTGTCTCAAACACAACGGAATCTACATTTGGATTTTTTTTTTACATTTAGTCATTTGGCAAATGCTTTAATCCAAAGTGAAGTTAGACTAAAAGCAAGCAACAAAATCTAATTTAGAAATTAAATGTGAACAAAATGTATATGTGTAAAATCATTTACCATATTTTAGGTATCATGCATCACTGTTTGTAATGGTTTATGTCGCTTACTATAGCATTTAACCAACCATCATCTCCCTTTACCAATAGCCAAGTTGTGTGATCCCTCATAATGTTAATAGAAAACAGTAGTTTTGGCTATATATGCAACATAGTAGTACATATACATAATTTTCAAGAGACAAGGTTGGAATCACAACAGCGTGCTTTTATTTTTGACTTATTCCAAAGCCAAAACCACCAAAGTAACAATAGAAAAGCATAAAGTAGGAGTTAGTTGTACCACCTAGTCTTCACTTCTTCCTGCCTTTCGCTTCTGTAGGAAGGAAGGATTGGTAGTTTGCAGTAATGTACATGTAGAACCCAACATGATTGTCTTGAAATAGATAAAAGGGCATCTCTCCCTTGAACTTTGAGTGGCTTCCATCTTTTTATCATCTCCCGTTCTGTTCACCCCTCCAGGCTACTCAGAGATGAGGAAGATGGCAGGGGAGACAAAGAGCCTGTACCTCCACCATCTCGCCTTCCCTTTGTAGCGCTCTCTCCATCGCTGTTAGTCACACATGATTATGCCTGTCGACTGCAGACCAAGTGTTGCTATTTGCCTGTAATAGCATGACAATCAGTGTCAATCTGTGCTGGGCTCCAAATGTTGTTCACACTGTATGCCCTTTGACTATGTGTTTTACATATGGTTAGCATACACGGATGTTGCCTTGTCCCCACTCTATTTCCTCTGTT
This sequence comes from Helostoma temminkii, assembly GCA_900302695.1. NCBI lineage: Eukaryota > Metazoa > Chordata > Actinopteri > Anabantiformes > Helostomatidae > Helostoma > Helostoma temminkii. The sequence continues at coordinate 50,310 of OMLM01007565.1, forward strand.
TATACTTATGAGAAGATGTGCTATACAGTGCATACATACACACAGTTAAAAAGGATTTTTCCATGTAAATGCTCAGCTGGCAGAATGTTGTGACCTATATCCCAATGGTAAACAACTCACTGTCTGTACTTGTTAAAATAAATATGTCTAATTTGTGATTATGTTGTTTTGAATATGTAAGATTAGTTAAACAGGACAAGGTTTAAGAAAGAAGGGATTGATGATGAGGGAGAAATGATAGAGAAGAGAAAGGAGGAGGAAGAATGGGAAACAAAGTGGTGAGGGATCAATGTTCATCTCCTTCAAGTGTCTGAACCTTTAATCTATGGAAATGTATGGAGCAGATGAAGTATAATTGTGAGGTGGACTTTGGCCATTAAAATCTCTCAAGTGCTTGTTGCAGGAGGGGCTAGAGAAAGGGACCAGGCAGTAATCACCACAGGTTCACGTTGCTGATGATAGGGAGGGAATTAATTTACACTGGAGAAAAACAAATTAAGGCTCTACTCAGCCCAGCGCTCTGTCACACAATAGCATATATAAATATTTTATCTTGGGCGATCCAGGTTAGCAAAGGTTTAGTACATCTCCATTTACACAAGGACCTGCTCTCCACACAGTGGCCTCCGCTCCCCTCTTGGCTCTTCTCCTGATGAGTGCCTGCTGTCCTCTCCTTCACCTCCCTGTTTTCCTCCTTTCACTTTCCTCACCACCTAAACTCATCTTCCAGCAGTGTCTTTCTCACTCATGTATGGTATTTCTCCTTTTGCTGCCTTCTCCTCTCTAACTCCCACTGCCTCTTGTCTTCAACCTTTCTCCATCTCCTCCAGTTGTTAATACAAAAATTCAAATATTCATTCTTAATGCCAACTTGCATGGATATGACGTCTTAATCCCCTGTGACACAGATGTATCACTTGTTGACAGAGAGTGTGTAGTACACCGTGAAAAACAGGATTCAGCTGACACAGTTGAAAATGTCACAGTGACTTATGGACCCATGTATAAATCAAGTTTGGGGCTACACTGTGTAGAAACAACTTACTTTTCCTATTTAAAATGGAGCACTGATCCCATTGGATGTTTTGTATAGCAATAAATTTGTCCTGGCGAAAAAGTGCGGTTTGTTATTTCAGCTTCCTGTTTCACTTGCCAGTTGAACAATAAAAGATAAAAGCTGCGTCATACTGTAGTATAGGAAATAGAATAATATTGTAAAATAGTTTCACTGATTCGAACCTTATTGCCTGTAAAGAAAAACATTCATTTAAAGGTTCACAGAATTAGTCTTTTAGTCTACAGTACTGTTGGGTAGGTACAATATTTAGCTATTTAATAATAACTACTGCATTTACCTAAATGATATCCTATATTGTTTAAATAAGTAGAAGCATAGGTCTGGACCAGTCTGTTCTCCACTTCTTTCCACATACTTGCTTGTAAAAAGTGATTTTTTTTTTACTTAAGCAAACTGCTGCTTGTCCACTAATAAAAAGCAATAGTTTTATATATTTTAAGTTTTACTTAATATATTTGGAGGCAGGATGTTTACTTATATAATTAGGGTCACTGTGTATGTGTGTGTGTGTGGTAACGCT
>OMLM01007565.1:51927-73147 GCA_900302695.1 Helostoma temminkii
CTATTTTATAAACTAAATAAGTGACATGAACACTTCCGTGACCACTGTATGACAGCCGCTGTTTGAGTTACACTGGCGTCGAAAGCAGCGTGTCGTGCTGACGTCGTGTTGATGTTGTTGTTATTGCTGCTGTAAACAAAGTGAAGCAATTAGAGCATCGGCGGCTGCGGAGGGAGCGCACGAGGACAGGGCGATACCCGGTGTGAGAAACAGCACGCGCCCCTGCTCTGCCTCCCGCCTCGCAGCAACGAGGCTCGCGCTCTAATGAGAGGGATTTAATGGATTTATGGCGGTGGAGGATTCCGGTGTGTCCGCAGGCTCTTGGCTCGCCGACTAGAAATGTCTGTAATAATTGGTGAGCCGCCTCCACATTAACACGAACCAAAAAGAGAAAAAAAACTGCGCCTCCTCTCAGCTACTTTCCCACGACCATGGTGAAAACAGGTAGCCACGGCCAAGCAAGAGAACTGTGGGGGCGGTGAGAAAATGTGAAGATTCATCAATAATTTTTGGCCTTCAAAATAAACTTCACTATACTATAGTATACTACTACTACATATATAACACTACATGGCAGCATAAACATTAAAACGCAGCAGACAGGTATAACTAACAGGAAGCCATACTGTATGAGTCTTTTTTTTAAAATGGCTTAAAATTAAATATTACTTACTAAACAGGCTCATGGGTGTAATATGGGCCTATGGGCTCATTTACAGTGGTCAAGTGTGTGTGTGGACCTTTAAAAAAAAAAAAAAAAAAGATGACATCTAATTGGCAACTGAAGGTCACACTCACCTTGTTTTTATTTGGCTCTCCCTCGCCCTAACTCATATTTCTCCTAGTGCACTTCTGAATTTAGAGGCTCAGTTCATGGCTTTGGTTTTCTTTGATTACTCTTTAATCCTGCCTTTAGGACTGGGCTACTCAACAGCTGTCACTGAGTCACAGTGTCCTTTGCTTTGTTGATCAATAGGCCTAGCCTGCTAATTTATTGTTAATATGCCCATTGATTAGATGTCACCTGGGACCAGATAGAGAAGCAGCATGTACGCCTAGTTCAACTAAATCTTTAAGTAATATCACATCAAATAAATACTATTAATAAATAAGTACAGTAAGTCATAATGTCGTGGTGAGCCATGGTGTAAATAAGATCAATAAATTGCATTGACATTACATCTTAATATCATTATTTTACTCTACATGTTGATATATAGGCCTAGTAGTAGTCTAATTGCTTCCATTTGATACATGCAGTTATTCAGCTATTTAATTATATTTTACAGTAATGACTATAAAATTATATTTATGTGTTAATGTCATACTGGAATGAACAGAATATATTTTAGGATAACAAATATGTCAGCATTTATATCACAGCTAACCCAAATATCTTTTCCTCCAAACCTCATCTGATTTTAATAAATCACATCAAAATGAAAACACCAGTTACAAAACCATGAGCACTTATTGAGTTAACAACTTAAATTCTCCTTCCCCTCCCAGCTCACCACTCGCAGGCTGAGGAGAATTTCAGGACAAAAAAAACATTTAGTGTCTGCCTGTTTATTCCTGTGCTCGCTCTGCATTTATTCACTCCTGTCACTCATCTTTTTTTTCCCCCTCCCTCCACCCGCTCTCCCCCGCGGCTTTCTCTCACACACAGGCAGTGTGATGGTGCTGCAGCAGAGAGAAAGATCTTGGTGACCATCTGAAACCAATTATGGCGGCGCTGCAGCCACCCAGAAACTCAGTGACGGATGGGGATCTTGTATTTATAGCTGGGGTAATTGGCAACACTCAGACGCACACACACACACACAACAGAAGGAAATACAAAGAAATAGACACTTTTAAATGTAGACACGTAAGTCACAGTTTGTGTTTACTCTGAGGGGTAGACATCACACACGCATAGACACACATGCTCGGGCCTCACAAGCAGCTGAAAAGGTGCACACTCCCTCAGAGCATGTCGTGCTTGCAGTGACACAGAGTGAGTATGAATCAAAGAGCTTTGTCATGGGAAGACAAATAAGGCTCAGGGATGGCCAGAGAGGCATGTTTGGGTTTTCCATGGTCTAATCAGAGCTGATGTGTACAGCAGATACTCCAGTCAGGACAGGGGTTGTACATCTTAGCTATCCATCTTAGCCTGTCAGCGCATCAAACCTGCATGTGAAAACATATACAAAACACATCTGCCTCTTGTTAGGTGCCATAAATGGCTGCCATGTGGTCTGCTGATAAATAGACCAGTCTATTTATTGGAGCACAACAAATTGGCTACAAACACTGACAAGGAATTGAAGAACTATAAATATTGTGACTCGATGAAATCTTTAAACACGCCGCACATATTTTACAAGGGTCCCACTGCTTTGCTTTTTTATGCAGTTGGCGGCATTTCTTTTGACCACTTTCCTTTTTCACACACCGACTTGTTAAATAGGTGGGGAGACAATGGCACTCTCACAGTGCAGGTTTAGGGCTGAGTGTGTATGGAAGGCTTGGTCACACTAAAGCTGAGCAGATCCGCCACTTGAGAACGATAAAGAGCCCTGTTACACCCGAACTCTCAGAGAGACGTAACCAGAAATTCCTGAATGAATCGGCAACAGACAAGCCCTAAACCCTGTGTAATTACATATTTGGAGTTTATCAGGGTTTATGCGAAAATGCACAAGTTTCCCTTCCCTGGTGGTCCTTAAACACATCCATATGTCCAGCATGTTTCCATTTCTGCTCCTCCCTCTGCTCTCTCTTCCTCCCTCTCTGTCTCTCACTCTCTCTCTCTCTCTCTCTCTCTCTCTCTGTCTTCCCCCTCCTTTATCGTCCATCTTTTTTTTTTTCCCCCATGAAAAATGGCTGCGACATACAGATGGATGATATGACCCGTTGGAGTGGTGTTTTCCTATTGTTAAGTTGTTGTTGACTCTCTAGACTCACAGTGTGACAGATCCAGTTTGGTGTATTGGAGTGCATCAAGGCCATCAGCACTGAGCCAGAGCTCTTGGTGGAACTGTGTGCAAACAGAGGAAGCCGCAGCCTGTCCACATCGCACAGACTGGAACGCACACACAAAGCTGGGGAGGCCTTCTATCGTGTGTGGGCCAGTTTTTTCACTTCTTTTTCTCCCCGTCTGCTTCTCTCTCTCCTTCGCTCTCTCTGCTTCTCCCTGCTTGAGAAAACTGATCTGTTTTAAAACACGTGCTAAATATTACCATATTTACATTTTCCTGTTTCAAAAAGGCAGCAGAAGGGGAGTGTGTGGTGTGGATTTTTTATTTTTTTTAGTGGAAAGGTCTTGGTCCGGGATTAGGCTCTGTTTGAAACTTTAAACCTTTTTCATGCTTATTTGTTTTATGATTCTGCAGGGCACTGTGTTTACACTAACAGTGCAACATCTGGATTAGATAATTTGTTGGGAATTAACTGAGCCTGAATGCTTATCAACCTCATCTGATTACATCTGTTTGATGTTTAGTGCTTTTCTCAGCATTCATTATTTTTCAGCCAGCTCACCAATAATCAGTTTTTGCTTTACATTCTTGTTTGATATGTTTTCAGACAAATGGAAGATTAACATTGAACAGCATTAACCTACCCTCTAATCTCTGGCAGCAGCAGGTCCTTCATGCACTGTCACAGCTCTCCAGTGCTGGCTTTTCTATAACTGCCTATTTCCAATTAAAGCTCACTGGTAGTGTTTGACTTGCTAGTGACACAAGAGATTGCTGGGAGCATGGCTACAATTACATTAGCAATTACATCCTGAATCTTTTATTAAGATTTATATAAAAATATATACATGCAATTTGTCTATGTAATATAATGTGAGTCTAATTGCACTGTAATGGTGTTTTTTTAACCCAAAAATATGTGTGTGTCTGTGTATGTTTAGTATGTAGTACTAGGAAATAACGGCAATCAATCACCCATCAGACATTTTGCCATATCCTCTTTACTATAGTTAGGTTTTATTCTTTCTTTTTCTGTGGGAGGACATTATGAGAAATTCAGTTGACAGCTTTGAGGCATTAGTGGATTGACATGATTGCTGCATGACGAGGATGAAAAAGTTCCACTTTATCAATTACAGCATCATAAAATGACATACACCCTATCCATACCACCAAGCCCTGAGCCAATATGTCACTTGTAGTTTTCTGTGCTGTCACTTTATCAGATCTCAGTGCTGAAGTTGGTTAAATCCTGTTTCAATAAACTCTTCTCAATAGTAAGTTTATTTCTGGCTCTTATCCACACTACTGGCTTTATTGGAATAAAATATGTCCCCTCCTGGCCCCTATCGGGCTTTATCTCCATTCTACGATCCATTACAAATCTGCCTGCTGTCCCCTGGGTGATTTGCCCTGTTCCCTCTAATCTGGCCGAGCTGCTGTGATTCCATCACTACCGTCGAGCCACACAGAAAGATTAGTCAGACTTCACATACAACAGATGTGTCCAACACTTGATTTGTGTGTGTTTTATTGACTCTGGCCATCTGTTAATACAGTTGCTGGTTCCTCCTCTTGTGTTTGTTGATGCACACAGACAGGGGAGCTGAGTGCCAGAAGAAACATTCAGCAATGGAGAGATGAGAGACAGAGGGAGAGTGGAATTGGAGGTAGGAGGGTAATATTTCATAAAAGACCGCTGGTTTAAGTGTTAACCTGCGACCTGGTGTATTGCTGCATATAGACCAGAAGGATTGGTGCTTGTTTTTAGTTTAGCTGAAGCACTGATTCAGGATGGCACATAAGCAGTGTTAGTTGATAAATGAGTCTCAGATGTTGAATGCTTTGACAAAACAGTGAGAGCTTAAATTCCTTCACTAGGAGGAAAGTGAAAGATTGCTTTAGATATCTGAAATTCCTCACGGTACCATTCCTCAGATTCCCTCTCAGCACTGAACGCACATAAGGAGCAGTTGCTGTGAGCATTCCTTGGATGTCCATTTGTGTGTGTATATCTGTGCATGTATTGTATGCTTGTGCATGCTCCTGTACATGGAGGGAATCCCTGTCTGCGAAAGGATGATAATGTCTAACAGTTGCAGTTACTTGTATTGGTTTGTTGTCTTGAGCTTATTTGGAGATTCCATATGACTCCACGTCTTCCTCCTTTTTGTGTCACTCCTCCTCTCAGTCTTCACTCCCAGGGTGTCTTTTTCCCTCACCCTCTGTCTCATATAACATTTGTGCGAATGCCTTGGAAGCCAAAGAACTTATAAAAACTTTCACCTCACATCAATTATCCTCTGACTTACTAAAATGCCTAAGAGGTGAGATAGATTACATCCTAAAGCTTAACCAACTCACTCAGCAAGAATTGCATCATTTAGTCACCTCATCCACAGACAATATTTTTATTTCATCTGCTTTCTTTTCTCTGGCTGGCTGCTTCTCTGCATTCCTCCTACCACTGCCCACTGAATGGAAAGTTAAGAGCTGTATGCATTTAGCTACTTTACTTTTTGAGCACTGATGTCTGCCCTCTGTGCTGTGTCATGATGATGTGATTTCTTGACACAGCCGTCACTCGGCCAGTTGAAACCCCAGAACTCCATTTGAACCTGCTGGAAGGACGATGGCATCTTGCCTGGGTAAACAGTGTGAGGGGGAGCCAGGGACACAGCCTGTTGGTCCTAAATGTGGAGGAAAATGTCCAATAACAGCGCCTGTGGGGAGTGAGCAGGGCCAAGGCTAACCCTTACACATACTCGCTAGGAGCAGGCACGGGAGCAAAGTTGGATCACAGCTACTCTGAGAGATGTGTGGGTACCTGACAAGACTTGAATCTGAGTCTTGCAAACAGGAAATACTTTTCCAGGGGCATTATCCTCTTTGCAAGGCAGAAAAGTTTAATTCACATCAAAATCGATTAGAGTAGATTTTCTTAAAAATAAAAATTTAAAATGCCCATAAAATGACTACAATAACATATAAGCAAGTGATTCAGGTTCGTGTATGTTATCCCTCAGAGAACTGCAGTTTTAAATTACATGTTAAAGTGAGTAAACTGAGAGCAAACTGACCTCAAATCTACAGGGAAGACATTTAAACTTTACGTGGTCAAGCACTTTTATTCATGTATGTGCCTCTCAGCCTGTCCATTTATATCTTTTAAAAGGTATGGTTATCACATTTTACGCTTTTTACCTCACTGACACTGTGTTGCCCTTTTAACTATGACAGTTGATGGTTAAGCATAGTTCAGGCCACAGTTGGGATGTGTGGGTGAGGAACTACATTTGTTAGCAGTAGTTATGTCTATGTGAACTTAGCCAGCTTGGGTCAGTTATTCAGAAATTTTTCTTTTTATTATTCTTATTCTGCTTACTCCAGCTCCTACAAAAATATAAAAGAACATGACATTAGATTGATACATTTGAAATGAATTTATCAGTTAAAAATAACTTTAGATTTTCTTGTACTCCAACATTTTCATATTAATAGGTAGAAACGGGCATAATGTTGGTAAAAATCTAACAACTGAAACTGTAGGATGCCTTATATTTTTAATAAACAGAGGAAATTATACCCACCTCCTCCACAGGAGAATTGTACAAAAGGTTAGAGGTGAAATTTATATGACAAAAAAAAAAATGAAGAAGAAGGGACTTTGAACTTGAAGGTCCTGACAGTCAGATATAGGAAATATCTGACTATAACAACATATTTTGTGTAACTAAAACAAAAGTTTATATATGACCCAGTTACACTTACATAATTCAACTACATATCCACATATACAAACAAACACCAAGCAGTGTTTATTTTTTATCCATATGTGGCTCAGGGATGAAAACTAAATTAAAATAACAACATTGCTACATATTTGCTATGATATACATTTGTCATAATTATCTCATGACTCTCAGCAGTTTGTCGAAAAAAGCATCTTTTAACATCTGTGTTTTATTTTCTGACCATACAGTGACAGCATGGTAAATATAGTGACATCGTTCTCCCCCACAGTGCCCAACGTTCTTCTTTGTCATCGTGTTTTAGGAAATAAAACCATTTTGAACTTGTTCTAGGTACATTTCACGGCCACTTGCTGGATATTGTATCCAGTGCTACCTCACAACTTTCGGGAAGCAGGTAATGGTTTAATTGGCACTTAATTAGTAAATTGACCTCAGTGTTGTAGGGAAAGGAGCTTTGGGGCACAGGTGAAGGTGGAGAGGATTGGCCTAAGGTGCTTCCTGTGTCACATCACCAGTGGAGGTACCCATCAGCCCCTTTGAACTGGGACACAAACACTGGAAACACTTTCATCAGGCCGATGTGTCATCACAGCCGGGTCCCATGTATATGTATGGGACTGTCTGAAAATATACAAAGTCCAATTTGCCTGGGACAGACCAACCTCAGGATAATGAATCACATGTGATGTGTATCTGATATGCACCCTGAGTCATCACCAGATGTTTCAACAGGATTACTTCCAGTTCTGAAGAAGAACAGTGGATTTTCAAAGAGAAACCAACAAGTCTTCATCAAGGAAGACAAAGAAAAGAAGTCAACAAACATTTGCCACAACGATTAGTAAAATGTAAAAGTTTATAAAAAGTTTGCACTGGAATCCTCTCAGTGTCTCAGGAAGGCAGACCAAAGTGTTTTTATGTCTATAATTGGGGGTATACATACCAAATGAGAGGAGTTTTGAGGTCAAGTAGAGGAAGTAACTTTGGCATCAGGACTTCAGATAAAAGCTAACAGGTGGGACTTACAGTCTTACATATGTAAGCAAGCTGGGGTGCTTGTTTGCTGTAGTGTCTGTTTGTATGTGGAAAATGCAGCTCCCAAAGCACAATGTGTTTGCACGGTTAAAGCACAGCATGTACTCTGGATAACATTCCCTGTCTCTTCCACTTGACAAAAACACATATGAACCTTTTTGAATTTGTGAACTGGTGTGCAAACATTAGCACACTAACCTGCACTAATACCTGCACAAACACACAAAGAAACACGCAGGAGGTTTGTTCATGCACACATGCAAAAATAATTCACATGCGTTTACAACATACCTCAGGTCTCATCCTGCTTGCTGTTCCCTTAGAGAATAATGAGTTTTTTGGGAGAAATGTGGGGGGCTTAGTCCTTGTGTGAATCTGCGTGTGGGTTCCTGCATTTGCCCCTGTGTGTTTGCACCCATGTGTGTGCATCAGAGAGGGACGCCCAGCAGGCAGTGTTGTTGTAGGTGAGGGTGAGGAGCCCCCTGATGGGCAGCTGTGGCAGAGAGGCCAGCTTTGATCCAAGGCCCAAGAAGAGGAGGGAGCAGCACGCTGTCCAGGAGAGAGGGGTGAAGCAGGGTTGCATGACTATGTCTTTCCTTAGACCCCTTAAGACCCTCCAAAAAACACAGAAAAAACACCTGCTTCTCTGCTACCACCACACCGGTCTAAGCCACTATTCTTCTGGAAGTGTGAGTGTAACTTTGTGAGATAGCGTCTGGAAATAGTGCCAAAACTGCTAAAAGCAGGCCTAAACATTCCTTCTGAATTAATTTCCTTTCGAAACATTTGGGGCACTGCAGAGATGATGCAGAATCTCTCTATTCCTGCATTTGATTTCCTCTGTGAGATGAAAAAGGGCTGCACACTGCGGAGTTTTCCAAATAATTGAATAATGTATTTATTCAATAGGCTCTGGGCATAGTATTGATTGGCGACAGATTGAGTTACGCGCTGGATCTGTGGGAATTCTCACAAATGTAGACGACCTAACCAAGGGCATGTGTGCAAGGAGCCGTGTGGCCAGACAAATGTATTCAGACGAAATTCATGTCTCTGAGGTCATTCTGGCTTCACACTTGCCTTGAAGGAGAGAAGTAGTTAAATTAGGCCGCTAGTTGTACCAAATAAAAACGCTGTCCTTCCGAGCTCTCAGTGCTTTATTGCGCTGTTCTGACCTTACTCGTCAAGTGTTTAAAATAGTTTTCTTTTTAAACTTTATTTCTTCGAACTGTTTCACTTCTAAATAATCATACAATCATGCATATTATGCACTTAAAATGTCATAAAGCAAAAGAGACACTGGTGTGAATTTAAAAATGTCACCGTGGCTATATATTGGTCTGTATAAACTGAGGTATTTATTGTAACTTTTGTCATATTGTGGAAATTATACCACGGATAGAAAGTGAGCAATAATATTTAAAAATGAGTGCACTCATAAAAGTAGCCTTTGAAACACGAGGTCGCGATATCCTACGCCAGTTTTCTCTGCCAAGCACAACTACAAACATCCTGGCAAAGCCAGGCTCCATTGGCCTTGACACACTCCGCCAGAAAATTAAATTTGACAAAATAAATTAATACCAGGGCGCCACTTCAGCGGAGCTGTGCTGCAGCGTTGTGTAGCTCATTCTGGTAGATGTAAAACATTTGTAAAATGTGTTGGCTCTAAGGACGTTTTCTATATACCGGTATGAGTGGCCTGCTGAAATTTCTAATACAGCAGAAAAACCAGTGGCAATAATACTAAAGATAATAGACCTAATGGAAGAAAACAACGACCTAATTACATTATTATTATTATTGTTGTTGTTGTTGTTGTTGTTGTTATTGTTATTATTGTTATTATTATTATTATTATTATTATTGTTGTTGTTGTTGTTGTGCCTAGTGTATATTTATTTTAGATGTTTAATCTTAGAATTTAAATAATTAAACAATGAATTTTACATTTTAGAATAAATAAATGAATTAGGTGAGATTTCAGTTATCTAATCACATCCAATATGATAATAAAACGTGTTTTTAAGCCTTCAACAGTTATGTAATGGCTGATGTTAAGCAGTGGTCTATGAATCATGGAGTACCCAGCATCTTCACTAACTGTATGGAAATGGAGAACATGTGTTTCAGCTTTGACTGGTGCCTTTTTCATGCTTTGTACGTCGATGAATACTTTTCTTAACCCCTTCATTCACCTGCGTAATGACGTTTTTTCTGTGGTACAATGACTGACGTTTAAATAAGGATGAATCAGGATTAAGGCATAAAATGAATGAAGTGTGGCCTCTGCTGGACCCAGAAAATTGATGTTAAATGTTTGGAACGAGAAATACTGAATACGGGAGTGAAGTTATGACAAATGAGCGGAGGCGCTGGTTTATGCAGCCTGGCAGCAGGCGCACAATTAAAGGCGCTGTGATAGCTGTAATTTACATTTCCTCACGTCTCATTAATGCATCAGAATAATGGTCCTATCATTTCGCTTTACAGCTAGAACCCAGACTCGCCTATTAAAAGTCGTTTGGCCCTAAACGTTTGTTGAGTGAAAATATAGGTGTGATGATATTCCTACAGCTTCTAAGATGGACTAGACCCCTTCCCCAGAAACTGCGTTATTAGGACAGTTCCTCAATGAGACTAAGGAAAGTTTGCGCAAAACAAGTCGAAAGAACTCAGTTTGCATATGATAAATCGAAAATGTTGTTTTTTAACAAAATTATAATTTACCACGCACCAAGACGAGTTTCCAGAGTACTTCTTCACTGATACTAAAACGGACGCTGACTTCCGTTATAATTATGGCTATGTTGATCTCCATCGAGAAAGAATGACGCTTGTTGGGCCACAAGCCCGAGCATGCTGCTCTGCATGCAATGGGAAACGCTGGCCCTGCGCAATGCTGTTTAGTGTGGTTTTGGAGAAGTACCGATGCCATATGCGCTGCCTGTCCTGCATGATGCATGTGCGCCTTGTGGGGTACACTAAAAAGAAAAACAACAATTAGACATGAATGTGTGTGTCCAAACAAACGAATCAAAGGCCCGTTGTGTTTGTGGGAATATGACTGGTGGGGGAGAGATCTTCCCCCTTCTCTCTTTCTGTCTGGGCTGACCCCGCGTTTGAGTCCTGCGGTGTGAGGCCGAGACACACAGATGGGCTGCAGTCCCTCTTTCTGTCGCTCCTCTCACTCTTTCATTATCTGTCTTTTAGTCCCAGTCCAGTTCCTAGGAATTCTGTCCACTTTAATTCAACTCACTAGTTCAATTCAGCTGAGCTCTGTTCAGCAGCATCTGCTTTGCTCCCCTTAATGATGGTGAGGTTTGAAAGGTTATCTACTTATCTGGTTATATCACACAAATACGTGTATAAAAACATGTCTGTCTGTCCTTCTCTCTGTTGTCCGTCCCCACAACAAACAATCAGTCAGTCCACGCCTGTGCCAGACTATAAAAATACTGTGGTGTTACGGTTTTCCTGCGTACACGTGAGGATGTGGTTGTGCTCCGTCTAAAGTAATAACAGGCCCAAACAACTGTCATCCTTATGTCATATTGTCCAAAAACAATGTGACGCGTGATGATTTAGATCTTGCCCACGTTTGAAAACGGACACTGTAGTGAGCTAAGAATAAAAAATAAACAATCCCGTGATGGCTTCTACGGACAGTATTTTATATGCCACTAGCGTTTTATTAAAACTAAACGGTGACCAGTGCTGGCCCGGATTAAACCGGCTACCAATTTCTGTTTTGGATCATTTATATTTATATTTAGTACATGTATTTTGAGAAGCTTCGGGGTAAAAACGGCTCTGCCGTCTGACTTGAAGTTATTTCGCAGCACTAAACATGCATCCTTCATAAATTTGCACTTTAAATGTGTGAACTCTCAGCACAGCCTGTGTGGGCCTGCCGCGGTGGAAACCTCATGTCCATTTAGCTCTGCTGCCCCGACACCAAACTGTCTGAGCCTCAGACATGGTTTCTGTCCCTCCCAACCTCCCAGGCTGCTCAGAGAAGGTAAAAGCTCCACAAGTACAGCGAGGCTGAATAGACCGGAGACCAACAAAGCGGTTGGACCGTGGGGCCCCGGCCGTGCAGGGTCTGTGTTTGCAAGCCTCCAGTGGCTGAGACGAGGCGGCGCATGGGGCTGGGGGCTCCCACTGCATTATGCAGTAATAGGTTTGGGATGACCTAAACGATTTGTTGACTGGGACAATAAATCTGTTGTGTGTTTCTTGGCATGCTGAGGGGAGGATTACAAGTTGTCACACAAAGGAATGCAAATTGCAAGCCAAACTCTCCGAGAGGCCTGTGGAGTAGCCAGCTATTTAGAACATTTGTGTGGATCTGTGCTTCTCTCTCTCACTATTTTATGTTTCTCTATTAGTCCTAATAACTGTGAAGGGCCTGAGAGTAGCCACTGTATTCATCTCAAATCAATGGCTTTCCCGCACCAGGCCCTATAGACCTCCACATTTGCATTCTATCGAGTGAGATGACCAGCAGGACAATTGGCGTTAAGTCTCTTTCAGGCGGCCACATGGAAATCTTGAATCCCAAATGACATTTTCTCCTAAAATCCACTCTCCGCATTATGATTCATTTTCTACGCACAGTTTTCTCCCTGGTTGATCCCCGGAGAGGCTGAAGTTTGGTACACATATCTATTTATAATGTCGGAGTTTGAGTTTTCAGGGTCTGTCCACTTCGCAGAGGAGTGTCTTTATTCATACCTCCTCCTAGCGACTGCAGGATGAAGTACAAGGACAACCGCTTACTGAATGAGAGCCCATCAGATGAACTGGATCAGCGCTGACAGCGGGGTCAACCTTGTTTGTGAGAGCAGTGATAGAATAATTCAGAGATGTTTCATCCAAACTAAAAGACACAACACGCTGTTGTATGAGCAGTGACAGAAAACCTCGCTTTACTTGCGGTGGTCTTTTTTTTGTTGTTTTGCCTCAGTGTGAATCGGACTGTGGTCTGTGCGCCAGCTTTCTGTCAGGCAGCAGATGCCTGAGGCCGGGTGGACGAAACCGCAGGACACGGATCAACATGGAGATAGCGGAATTATTCCTCTCAAATCTCAGCAGTAGTCGGCCTGACCTACCGCTACTTGAGCTGAGAGGTTTTACAGAAGCTGAAGTTACTGCACTGTAGGCCGCGGTATCAGGCGATCACACTCACAAAAAAAACTTCTACTAAAAGTCCAAATGAATTTCGCCTAAAATGAAGTTGATATTTAATAGATTTACGCTGGACTGCGTCTTTACCTGCTACTGGAAATCCAGTAGATCACCGTGAGCTGAATTCACGAATAATAGATTTAAATAGCTTTCTGCAACAGAGACAATTTTATCAGCTTCTAGAAAAATACAAATCATGGGAGAAAACTACTAAATGGTATTTTGATTTTGTGCATTCAGTGCTATTATGTCTATATTTTCAAAAAGTAAATATCCTGTTTAAAACAAACAGTAGGCCTACACCACATATTGACTAATTTTATTTGAAATATCTAAAGTCAAACCTGTAAACCTACCTTTTATTATTCTATTTATTCACTACTTCACAACGCACGTTAAGTGTATGTTATTTTATATTCTGGTAAAATCTCAGTGCAGGATTATGTTTTGTTCCAGGTGTTAATCTTGTAAACTGAAGCTGCTGCAGTGGCATGTCACCTGACTCCTGTAATGAGCTCTGATGCTTGATTCATAATTGTGATTGCAAGACTCAGTTTCATATTTTGACTCAGTGGAGGGTTGTTTTAATTGGCGATCAGTCTGGAAAGTGTAGACACACTTGTTATTTATAGACACACTTCTAGTTCTTGTGAACTCATACGCAGACCATTGATACTACACAAAGGTACTACGCTACTCCTCGCAGTCGCAGTGTATTGTTTGCATGTATTCAATTCAGCCATTTGTCCAATGTTATGTACCATATCTCTGTTCCTTCTCCCCCGCTTCTTTACGCTGCACAACAGAGATAGTTTAATTAAAGAACAACATTTTCTTAGAGCAGCTGCCCTCCTAACTCTCAGGAATGCCCTATTTTCAGTGCTGTGTCAGAAGAGTGAGCATTCTGCCTACAATTGGTTGCTGCCTACCCTCCTCTACAGCCCATGCTCTGCCAATAGCTTTTAATGATGTGATTGTAAAACATCTTGTCACATGAGGGAGTTACAATGATGTTTTATAGCCCACAGCTTTCAAAGATGAGCTATAATATTGCCCCCGTAACTTTTAAAACAGGCTCAGTGTGTGCAAAGAGTTGCATAACGCCAAGGACCATTATTTTCAAATGCTCACTTAAAGACAGAGTCTGTGTGTTCTGATGTGGATCATAAAGTGAGTACTTAAACACAAGGCCACAGACAATGCAGCATGCACACACCTGGACACACTAACAGGGTGACCTGCACAAACAAATGCATGCACAGAAACTGACAAATTGCAGAAAACAAGGATTATCTATTATCTCTGGGGCATTTTTCAGCAGCAGAGCAAACTCCTGCTTCTGGACACATGTAGGGACTGATAAGTACACAGCAGGCGTACTGACAGACAGACAGTTCAGTGGCAGTTGGGCAAAATAGGAAGAACCCTAGTCTCCCCAGTCACCTCCTCTCGAGTATTACTTTACAGCAATGATTTGCATCAATGTGATTTCCATTATCTTCCTGTGTTTAATCAACACTGGTGTGTGAATGCTGATCTGTTGGCCAGGTGAAGCCCGGGCAGCCACATGGTGTCTGAGGCCAGCAGCGAGGGCAGACCGTTTAAATAACATTTTTTTTTTTACTAATCAACACGATCATAACCCCTGCAGAACAAAGGAATGAATATCCATTTCCAAGGAAAAGAGCGAGTGCCCTCTTCATGCCCCCCTCACCCTCCTCACCCCTCAGTGTACTGTACTCGTTACCCTGGTAACCCCATGGGCAGAATGCAGATCAGGGGGACCAACCAAACGGCCCCTTGTCTCCCCTCACAATTCATCCTGATGATGACGAACACTTTTGTTCATGGAGAGGGCAGGTGGGAGTTACAATACGTTTCAAATTGTCGCCCACCCGATATTTCGCCTTTACTTTCCCATTCTCATTCCCCATCCATATCTTTCTTTCTCTATTCATTTGTTTAATCCTTCCAGCAGTTCTTTCTTTCTTCAACTCAGCCTTGCTCTGTTTTCTATTATGCCCATTTTGTCTTTTTTATTTCCCCTTTTCATTTTTTGTCCATCAATCCACTCAGGGATCATGATGAGCCCCACAAAGCTTACTCACAGCAGATGTGGCGGTGGTTTGCGAGAGGTCAGTGTTATCTAAACAGACCCATTGGGCTATTTGTTATAGCACCCTCCATCAGCCAGGAAGCTCTGAGGAATCAGCACATCACTTCAATCAGCCACGACAGCACACAATGAATTTATAATGGCCGGAGAAGGATGAGAAAAGAAATCAGATGAAAACCGAGAGAAAGACGGGGAAAGGAGGGAGATGGAGGAGACGAGAGGAAAGATGGAGTAAAAGAGGGTGAACCAAAGTGGCAGAGGAGAGTGAGTTGCTCTCTGCATCAATGACAGCTACGTGGGAGAGTGTGTTTGTTTGTGGTCTGGAACAAACAAGTGATTGTTGAAAGTGAGGAGATAGACTGTGACTGTGTTTGACAGTAAACTGTACAGAATATGTGTGCAAGAGGTTACACACATATGGTCACAAAGCTCCTTCACATGTACTGTGCCTGCCTGTCTGTGTAGAATGTTTTTATTTGAGGATGTGTACAAATGTGCACACAGTGGAACGAACAGGCAGCATTTCACATGCACAGGCGTGTGCACTTACGTGTGTTTATTGGCCTGTGTGCAAAGAGAACTAGTAATCTTATCACTGTTCAGAGGGTAAGTATATGTGACAGTAGATATATACAAACTCTTGATCAATATCTTGATAGATTGTCAGATAATGACTCGTCGGGCAGATATGGACAATTGCTTCAATATGTACATTTTACTGGGTTGTGTGCAGACAGCTTGGCTAAGGGCCATCATCCACAATTCATCATCCAAAAGCTGAGCACGGTCCAGTCTGGGCTTGGAGTTACTGACTGCAGCCAGCCCCTCACTCCCTAGCACAGCTTCTGCCCTTTGACCACATTAACTGGTGCAGTCAGACTCATCTCTCAGTCTTCTCTTATCACCTGGAATCAAACATTAAAAGAGGGAGGGAGCCAGAGTTACTCATAAAGTCAGAGAAATATGAACAATGAAGGGGAAGAGATAAAGACAGTGAAAAACAAATGAGAATTAAAAAAGAAACTAACTCACATTTAAAGACTGAAAGGTGAAAACAAGAGGGGGAAGCCGAAGAAGGGATACAGCCTCAGAGATGAAATAAAGTAGGGAAAAACCAAGCACAATTTACCATGCCATATGGCTTTGTTCTGTAAGCTTTTGCTTCCTGTTGCACCAACTTTGGCATTTAAAAACAAGTGGGGCAGAGTTCAGCTGTAGGCAAACAGGCTGTTTTATAAGTACTATTCCACAATTACCTGTTACCTTGACTGTTGTGGTTTTAAGAGCAGTCTGGCCTTGGAGTTACCTGGATACACCTGGAGGAGAGTGATAAAAGAAGCTGGGGGTGTTTGAAAGACAAGGTGGGAATGAGCTCATATCAGAGCGGCTGCAGTCTGCACCCAAAACTCCATCTGTCTGTCTGCTGCACCATGACTGCTGGCGCCCATGCACACCCTGTCTATCTGTCTGTCTGCCTGCATGTCCGTATGTCTGTCTAACTCAGTGGGAGCTCTAATAAAGCCAAGTTGTCTCAGTGGTTTCATCAGTTAAACCTATATGTAACTTTGCCACCCTGTCCTCTGTGCACACATGCAAGATTTCAGGCAGGTGGTTTGCTGATAGTGATGGGTAGGAAAATATTTGATGTCCCCAGCTTGGCCATTTAACATTCTCACCCCGTGCTCTGACCTTAAAGAGTGCACATGCATGCATAGGCTGTGCATGAGTTGTTTTTTTGTGTAAGTGTGTGTGTGTATATGTGTATTTTGCACAGATGTGGATCATCATAACGTATTGTGTGTTTTTATTCTCTTAGGTTTTAGCCCCAGTTAGCGGGTCAGAGCCTCATGGCCCTATTCAGACACACATGCACACACATACACCGTCCTATTAGCAGGACTTATCAGAGCCCATTTGACCTCCACCTTCTCCCTGACCTCTAGCTTCATCCCTTGAGAGAGTGGGTCAGCGAGGCGAGTGTGTGTGTGTGACAGGATGGGGGGGTTCCACTGCCGTCTGACTGTGAGCAAACACCGATGGTCAAACACATGGCCTCCACCCCTTGTATTCGTTCACTCCCCTTTCCTCTCCCTCATCCTCTTCTTCAGTAACATTCATTGTATTGTGTGATTCCAGCTAATTAGTATACAAGCGACATTTGACTATTTCATTGTAAATTGAATGTTTGTAATGTGAGTTTGGGCTTCAGCTTAAAAATATTTCTGTGAAATTACATCAGCACCAGTCTGATATAGTCATAAAAAAACAGGAGATTTGAGTCATTTTGATGGTGTGTTATTGTACTGAAATGCAAAACACTGGATTGCCTTTATTGTATCCATCTGTGTAGTGCTAATTATGGGGATTAATCCACATATAATATGGAATTTCTTTTTTTATTGACAGCTATTGCCAAATAATGTTTTATATGCCATTTTCATATTCAGAAACACAGTTCTGAGTAAATGAATTTCGCACTGTTTGATTAAATTTGCCAAGTGTTTTATTATATCCTAGTATTGTTGTTGATTGTACAAGATTGACTTATGATAGCTTGCACCAGGCTAACTCCTCATGGCCTGCAGTATGATATAGTTTATTCAAACAGGATCTGCTCCCAGTCATGCTGTGCTTTTCATCCTTCCTCCATGCCACCTCTGCTTCTTCTCCTTGTTTCTTGCTGCTGGATTTCCCCAGGTTAAACCTAGGACTACAAATGTACAATACATCCATATCTCTTCACCAGCTTCCAGCGCAACCTTACAATAATTTCCATAAAAACTAAAGTAACTGACATTACACCATGCTGTGGTCCTTCCCCTTGTGAACTTGTGATTTGTTTTTCTGTGCAATATCTCATGCTGTTGGAGCTTGACTGGAAAATGCAGTCCTATTGCTCAAATTTCCACTATGTAAACTTTAAACATAATACTTTCTCTTAAATGTTTTACCTCCCATGATCAAGTTACCCTTTTTCCACCAATGGGACACCAATAGGTGCAGTCCAGTCTAGATTGGATGAATTTCAGATCAGGAAAAATATCTGCTGCTGCAAAGAAAAGGACCTAAGTTAGAGCAGCACAGAGAGCACTCTTTTTTTCACACTCCACCATCCTGTGTTCTCTTCTACTGAATAGAAACAATGGGTTTCTTAATCAGTGGACCTTTCCCCCTCGCCAGTTCCTGGGTCAACTGATGGCCCACGCTGCTTTGTAGCAAGTGAACAGCATAAAATATATGTTTATGAAAAGAAGAATTAATCACAGTGGGTATCTTTGGATAAAGTCATATTTGTTTTTTATACCCTTTCTCCAGCTCTATCTAGGAGGGCTTTCATGTGGTTGTAATTACCATATTTCATTAGCGTGTGGAGTGTCACCGCTGGAGCATCAAAGCGGTTGGCTGTTCGCATGTGCGGCAACCACTGCCAGGGAAGTACACAACTATCTGTTTTTTTCCCAGAATAAATTCGCCCCGCGCCTGTTTTTGAGTGCACTCTCTCCCTCAAGCTGCTGTCAATATCAAAGAGAACCCATTCCGCATGTGAAGTGCCCCTTGTGCAGAATAATAAAGCAGTGCATCATGGCAAAAAACTGTGAAACACAACACTCTCACTACCATCCTTGAATGTACACACAAGGACACACATGCACATATACACATGGGTGCACAAGAACACATGGTATTCCTCTCTCTTTTGTACCTACTTTACTCTCCTCCGTACACATTCACTCCTTCTACATCTGCACTCAAAAACAAACTATTTTGCCTTACTGCAATACAGATCCAGTAGCAACATATGTTTGCTATCCTCTTACTTACAACATAATATTCCTGCATTTTTTTATTGAGTAAAGTATAGAAATTTATTATTTTATGTTTAAAAATTGTTTTTTTTATTGAACTAAATGAAAACCCACTATAGTTTAGGTCGTTGTGCTGTACAACTCCTGGTAAAAACACACAGGCACTGAGTGATGTATTCCTTTAGTAAAAATACAGCGACCAGCATAGTTTATTTCTCACATTTCTTCAAACTAAAGCAGTATAAACATGGAGCTGCATTTCAGAGCAAGCTCAGTGATGCCTTTCATTGGGATGAATGAATAATTCACTTAATGAGTCAGTGTGGTCCTTTTCATATGTTCAAATAGTTTCTTGAGGATTTTGGCACAGGGTCTACAATCAGCAGTGTATTAGAATTAGAAAATGTCAGTTTACTTCAACAGCATAAAATAACCACTTTATTATAAACAGTTTAACGTTCACCAGACGGTTTTGCCCTGCAGACTTGCACCTGACTTGTGTTAGGGCAACACAAGGCCACAGGGCTCAATTCTATGGCTCAAAGCCACATATCTTCAAGGGGTCATGGACAATGGGAGAGAATAATGTCTCAACCAGCACAAACACAGATGAACAGCAAGTTAGCAGACTCACCAAACACACAGCACAGTTTTGCCTTCACTATCAGCAGGATTATCTGGAGGAAGTGCTATCTGCCCCTGGGCTAAACACACTATTGTTTTGTCAAAGCTTTATGGCTGTACTTGGGTAGACAGAGAATCAAAGCTCTCTGTGAACCACAGGGTAAGATTCACCACACAGGACATGGTTAGGGTAGACAGTGTTCCCTACAGCTCATAATTACAGATGCAGTGATTAAAAAAAAAGAAAAAGAACCAGACAGAACTGCTGCTCCTTGCATGGGTTTTGATGCACATTTGCTACAATAGATCTGATTCATGGAGAAACATTTTGTTGCTGTGATGTAGAAGTCATCTGTCGACTGCATCATAACAAACTCCTCACTGTGCGAGCTGCGGTTCAAAATTCAAAGCAACACACGCTTAAAATGCTCTCAGCAGCTCCAGCTGCCTGAGATCGATGTTCACCTTGGTGACTTTCACTCTCTGTGAGGTATCGATCACAGGCGAAGATACAGCGTTGAAATGTGAAACCACTGCGACACTTATGTTTCTTTTGCTAGTGTGTATGGCTCTCTGTCCAACACCTAGAAAAACTTTATTAATTTATGCTTGCTTGTTTTTTTTCTTCCGCATCCTTTTAGTGACTTAAGCTGAAAACACCTTAACAAACAAGGCAGTCTGATTTTTAATCCTTTAACCAGAGGTGGTTTTTAACAACTTCCTGGTCCCTTGTCAGTCAAGTCAATGGGTCTGAAGCCTGATCCAGTGCAGGCTTCCTCAGGCCCAGTAAGCCTTAACCTTGGAGCTCCCATCTCTCCATAAGAGGTCCAGGCCAATAGGGAAGGAAAACTGGGAGTGGGAGGGTAAGCCCGGGGGTGCTGGAGGTGTGTGACGAAACCAAGAACCTGCCACATTATATGCTTTAACATGACTGGCAAATCCACCACGGTTAAACAAACTTAACCTTCATTTGTGAAACGGTGCAAATCAAAGGGCAAAAAACGACTTGTGCAAGTAATTACCACTGGTGGAGAGCAACAGGGCAAAGGAAGGTTGGAGGGAAGAGAGGTGGGAGGGAAGGGTGGGATGAGGAAGTGTTGGTGGGGACGTGGGGGTAGGGTGGTCAGTCTCAGAGACACCAAGGTGTTAACAAGTTGAATGAAAGGAAATGGGAATCATTTAAGGTGAGGGGCATTTTTAATGAGTTTGCTCAGAAATTGATTTTCCACTGTAATCTTTTATTTATATGCGGCTCGTGGCGTGTCCCCGGCAGAGTGAGGGTCAGCCCTCAGAGCGCCCTGTCAAGGTCCCCACTCCCTCAAACAACACCCCAAAGCCCAGGGAAAATGGTATTCTAGCTAAAGCAAATATTGTCCTGTCTTGGCTTAAGGGGCGAAAAAGCTGTTTGTTCTAAAAAACTTGCTCTTCACTTTTTTTTCTCCACAATTTAAGATGAGGTTGTTCAAGAGGGAAAGACTCTTAAAAAATAAGTATAAACCTCAAATTGCAGTTGTTAGTACCGTCTAATTAATATTAATTTAAAGCTTAATTATATAATTTGAAAATGTTTTTGATAGTATTACCAGTTTTTAATAGACCAAAACTTACATTCATTTCACTTGCAGTGCAGTTATGTAACATCAGTAATTTAGAATTTGTTCAGTAATTTTTTTACTTTACTTAATAATACCTTTGAGCCATAATGTTTATTAATTATTATATTATATA
>OMLM01007566.1:4408-21691 GCA_900302695.1 Helostoma temminkii
AACATTTTTAGGTAATTATTTTGAGAAGAATTTTTTAAAAACCACAACAGATATGAAAAAAGCATGTACTTTATAAACACATAATAGAGGTTTTAGATTATGTTTTTGATAGTTGATATGAGTACGTTGATATGAGGACTCATATGTTTCAACAAACAGAACCCTTCACATGAAATTTGCAAAGCAATTTTAACTTCTGTTCCACGTGAAAATTATACAATGTAAAATAAAGCAGGAAATAAATACACAAATGTAAAGTTACAGCTGTAATTATTGAAGATGGCAATTAAATACACTGTTTTTTTTATTGGTTTACTGTGCAACTTCACCCAAAAACTGATGAATCTGGTCTTGCTAATTGGAGAAAGTCCTAAAATAGCAAACACACTTTATGTGAGCTTCAGTAAAAGAATAGTGAAAGCGTAATGTGATGGAAGGTAACTATATAGTCAATCAAGTACTGCACTTAGAGTGGCAAACACGACATGTACGACCTAATGAATGTGGCATATTTAAAAAGGAAATCTACAGTATTCAAGTTTTGTATATTATCATCTCCATAGGAACTGTGCACTGCAGATGTCAGTCAGACGTGAACTGTATACGTGATGAAGAACTCCCTGAAAGAATGGACAGCATCTTGGTCAGTGGGTCTCAGAGGGAGTAGAGCTTCAGCTGCTGCTCTATGTCTCCCTCTGTCAGCTCTCCCAACGTATCTTGGTTCTCCCTCAGCAGCAGGAAAATGGCAGCCAGTTGCTCCTGTTGCACCCTGGGAAATCAATAACCACAAACTTTGAATCTAAGATTAAACATTCAAAGTATTTGTACTTCTTTTAAAAAAAAAATACTTTCATCTCTCTGTGTGATAATGTTTAAAATTTCAGAAACATACATGAAAAGACTTAATAATAAGACATAATAAAATGTGAAATCATATAGATATATTGACACAAATATATTTTTTTCACAAATGTCTTTTAATGTTTCAGAATTTACACAGACCTCCAAAAACATAAAGCTAGAAGAAAACATTTAACATCTGTACGGTTTTACACACTTACTGCAAATGTCAAATATTTAAACCAAATCAGAAATGCATCACTGAAAGCTAAAGCCTTTAGGATGTTTGACTTCCCTGGTTTTATATCGACTTTTAGCCTAAACATGTTCACCTTATCAGAACAGCAGAAATCAGCAGGCACAAGGTCTGATAGGTTATTGTCAGGTAACTGTTGTGGTGGTGGAGACTCGCAGACTAGACTAAACACAGATTAAGATTAATTTGGATTTGGATGACATAAATGAATAGTTTATTTTAGCCTATTTACAAATATGTTACACAATAACAGAACACACTTTGCGTTAATGTAACTCCTTTACTCCAGTGTTCAATGTGTAAAATGTCTCTCTCTTCACCACAAAAAAGCAGGCAGGTAGAAAATAAAGTTTCCTGAAGGCAATTTGGTGACATTTGTTTTTCACAAGCAGCTCAGATCTGTTAGCTCTGGTACCCCGCTAAGAAAAAGTGAAGTGAAGACAACAAACTACACAGCTGAAGGTCTGATCTTCATTTTTGGTTCATTCTTCCTCGTTGTCACCTTCACAGATCAGCTGAAAGAAAGAATAGATAACAAAAGAAGCTGAGGGGTGTTTGAAGTCTGCAAACATTCAGGTACTCTGACAGAAAAAGAAAATGAAGACGTTAATATTTTGGTCTCAATAATTGTTATGTAGCGCAATGCTACTTAAAGAGACAGTACCAGTGGGTTTACTCCAAATCACATGTACCTCACATTATAACTATACGTGCTATGGATAGTACACTATATATGTTTTAGAAATTTAAACTTAAGTTACATTGAATTATTATCAAATCAGTCGCTGACTTCCATTACACTTTTCATTCCACTAGACTGCTTTGACAAGTTTGTTCACTTTCACATTTGGTATTAGCTTGGCAATTTTAATTAAGCAATAATACCACAGTATTTCTACAATGTGATATTTGTATGTTTACTCATTGTTAGTAAAATATTACTTGACTACTTGTTTTGCGAATGTTAATTTGGAGTAAACAAAGCAAAATGTTCTCCTACAGTATAGTCCTTTTAATACAAGGGTAGAGTTATTTAGCTTAGTTTATTAATCGATGCTAA
Organism: Helostoma temminkii; assembly: GCA_900302695.1. NCBI lineage: Eukaryota > Metazoa > Chordata > Actinopteri > Anabantiformes > Helostomatidae > Helostoma > Helostoma temminkii. The sequence continues at coordinate 6,565 of OMLM01007566.1, forward strand.
AGAATGCAGCAAGTCACCAAGAAGAGTTACCTCAAGTGTGAAATGATGAGAACACACAGATCTAATGTACTCTGGGGAAAGCTTTTAGAAATAAAGTATGTATTATAAATGTTTAGATTTTATTCAGAATAAAGAAAGAATTACCTAAAAAAAAGAAAAAAAGAAGAAAGAATTACCTAATTCTTTACCAAAATGGTAAATTTTCATATTTTCTATGTTCTATTGTAAATAAAATATGGGTTTGTGAAATTTGCAAATCCAAATTGCATTCGGTTTTTCTGCAGATTCTACACACTGTCCCAACTTTTTTCGAATTGTTGTTGTATGAAAACATGTCAAGGTGCTGAGAATTTAGGTGCCTGTGATTTCATCAGTTCATAGTTGAGTTGACTCTTCCACTGAAAAACTAATCTGAGCACCAGCACTTACCGTTAGCTGTTGTGTGAGTAAGAAGCATGCAGGATTAGCAGGGAAGCAGCACAGCTGGACAGAAGCTGACATTTGCGACCGAGCCTGGAATGATTTAGTAAACTAGAAGAAGAGAATGCGCAGCCCTCGGCGACAGAGACAGCAGCAACTAGGTGGAGAAACCTGCCGGATGTGTTCACGTGTAGTTCACTTTAATACCTCTGCCCAAACTATTTTCTCCACATTTCCCATGTTGAATAGTTTCTCTATATTTAATAATAGTATTTGCCCTGCAGAGGGCGATCATATAAAAGAAGAATTGGTTTATAAAGCAGTAGGTTTTGGTTTCCTACAACTGTTAGCTGCTAATAACAGTAATAATAATTAGAAATATGAATAATTTCTCCAACTGATAAAAGAGGAGAAGGCGAGAACTCTCTAACTATCTCCTGCTTTCTCTGGGCTCTGCTGACTTTCAGATATGCACTAACACAGTGTTGATATGAAGCTGATATAAAGTTTGGCAGGTGGCTCCTAAAATCACAGCTGCGCTGGTATAAAAGTCCACACCCACTGCAATAATCTGGTAAATATGCTGAGGCCATTTCAACTGCTGGGATTCATACATGTGACTCATCTGTGCTTGACTTGACAGTTGACTCTTGTGGGAACGACAGAGACTACAAGAGCCTGAACTACAACATTCCTGCTTCTTAATACAATTAACTAAACATTACTACAACTGTCTTCTATTCACCTTTAATTATGTTCTTACTTAAACAGAGAGTGTTCTCACTCTCTGGTACACTGAGTAGTCCCACAGTAAACTTGTGTTTCCTATAAAAGGCTAGAGAAGGATCCTATAGGATCTTTTGTGTGTCCTCTACAGATGTCTTATCCTCTCTGAGTACACATGACCCACATTGGCTGTTTCCCAGCATCTCAAGCCTCTTTTGTCCTCTCTATGTATAGTTCTACTGGAAGGTTTAGAGCTCCAGGATGAAATGACAGGACTGAGGACACACTGGTTTTGTGCGTTTTCTGTTGCCAGGAGCTGGATAATAAGAGGATAACATAAGATCTGAAACCATCTGGAATGCTGCATTCTAACATACAGTACACAGTTACAGTGCTGCTGGTGTAACAACTGGGTGACACTGTGTAAACAGATGAATGCGACCCATTTAGTCAGCACTGAACAGCCGTACATGAGAGAACTGCTAAAACATGAGAGTCAAAGAATGTTGCATGAGTTTGGGGGGTTGGGGTAAGTAGGTTAATGCATCGGCAGGGATTGCCTGATAATTACAAAATCAGTTATCCATAGAAATTATATCAATTACTTGCACTCATTTTGCCAATAATCCCAATTATTGTGGTATTTAAAGAAACACTCCACGTCCCAGATAGCAAAATTGCTCCTACAGACTGCGTGGATTGTTGACACCAGATCCGGTCCACACGTGGGCCACAGCACGGCCATGTCAGCCAAGAACAATCCAAACAAGGCAACTAATTATACATGTAGGCCACTTCAGGCTTACATCCACACCTGGATGCTGAATCCTTAATACTTAACTAATTAACATAAAATTAAAGTATTTATTTGCTTCACTGATATTTTTTGTAATAGTGATACACTGGTTAAGGTGCATGTGAGATAAGGGTTAGAGATAAATATTTAAAAAATATTACATATGACTTAAATAAAAGCATACTTTGTAGGAAATGGACCAGTGAAATATAAATTATATATCAACAAATATCAATCAAAATGATTCTATCGATACTTGTGAGTTGTCAGAGTTGATTTAAACGTGACAACTGAAGGTTTGGGTGTAGCTTGGTGTTGGAGAGGTTATAGTCAACAGAAACATCACCTTACCATCTGCTTCCTAACACTGTGTGTCTGCTGAGGTTGATTATAGAGAAGTAAAATCTGATGTAAGCTCTATCCTGAAAAGATAAAGGTGGAGGCAGTAAGACACTCACATACAGCAAAGACACAAGCAACTCCATGTCCACAAACAGTTGTTGGCAGAAAATGTCAATTATCCATAAAAACTGGGATGTCATGCTTGGATGTTCCAGCAAAGCTGGAATTGTGGGGAGAGGAAAATACACACGGAGTTAAGGGAAAAGCTGGGTATCATGAAACCAACATTAAAAGCTTTTCAGCTTCATTTTTCTTCATTATTCAATTTTTCAAAATGAAAATTTCACTAGTAACGTTTCCTGATTTGATCAGGAGCTTTCTGATCTAAAAAAAGTAGGCATCGGTAGACATCATGACATTTTAGTGGTAGTGGCTGTTACACACAGTTAACCTATGCCTATAGTGAACCCAGTGATCTCATAGCAACAGTGTCTTAGAACATTATGTGGTCACAACATAAACAACAGGGGATTAGTGTTATTTATGGTAATTTACTCCATCTTCATTCCACCTTTGAGTGTGACTGTTCTGTATTTGATTTCTAACGTGGCACATTTCACAACTAATTCTAAGAGACACCACTGACCCTAATATGCAGGACGCTAGCATATGGCATAAGCTCACGAGTCAACAAGTGTCGGTCTGTGATCTTACAAAGACAAACACAAATGCTTTCCACATGCTACAATTTATGATACAGCTTTTAATACTCAATGCAGCAGACAGGTCTCACTGTGTACTCAAGTGTTAAGGTTTGATACCCAGCTTTAGGGGATGGACCTGGTGAGGTTGGACTGAATAACAACCCGGAGCTGGCTGTGCGTGGAACTGAAAGGCAAGAGCCAGACTGTTGGGATAGAGAAACACCATTCACATGAACTAAGAATAGAGTTTATAGAAACTTAGCGAGGTGAGATGGAATGAGGAACTTGGCATTCAGCATCAAACTCCGTTCCTGTGTGGGAGAAATATTTATTCACCTCTGACGCCATTTGGCCCTGAGACACAACTCAGCCTGGAGATATGAAGGGGCACTAACTGAACAAAGAGCAGAGGCTTTTCTGCAGTTGTTTTTACAGTTACATTTTCAGTGGAAACACAATAAGGCAGCGTTGCCAAGCCACGGAAATAGTTTAGGAGCTTCTAGGGTCCAATCAGAAAGCTGAAGTCACTCACTCCCCATGCTGGCAAAAAACAAAATCAACCTGAACCAGATATTGAAATATTTTTTCCTCAGATGCCTTCCTTTTCCACCTTCGGGCCTCAGACTCTCCACTTGAGAACTCTTTAATAGACATATTTAACAGGGGATTACATAACACCTCACTTCATTCACTTGTGGTTCCAGCCTCAGGATGTGCTGACAAGAGAAATGAATGGAGCACACAGAGTCTGCAGGTTATGTAAATCAACAGACACAGAAAATAAAAAATAAAATAAAAACCTAAAAATCAGGAAACCTACAGCTAAAAAGTACTTTCATTTTTTTTCCCTTTTTTCAATTTTTGGATTTTGTCTAAAACCCGTGTCCATCACACTATAGTCATTACCCAAAATCAAAAGTGTAAGACATATTTAGACGTGTTATAATCAAATTTAAAAACTGCACCCTCCAAGTTAACAGTGTAACAGCTGAGCTAAGAGGAAGTTCTACTGTTTAATGGATCAAAAATTACATTTTGCACTGTATTGATTTCAGACATGCAAAATACTATGAAAATGCAACTCTTTTGTGCAGGAGCTGAACATGAAAAACTGATTTACTACCTGTGAATCGGAATGACCAAATGTAGCAGTGCCTGTTAAATTGTAATCTTTATTACATGAAGTACAGTTTGCTTTTCAACAAACATAAAGCAATCGACCTTATAGAAATCTTTTGACACATAACCAGGGAAGACGGCTCAACTTCACATTATGAAGTTTATAAAGTGCACAGAGCAGGTTCCCCTTCACCTTTAGTTATACTCCAGGAATAAAGCAGCTCTCTCTCAGACTTACTTGCCTTTCTTTTCATGCAAGAATGCAACAAAATAAAACTGGGGGAAAATGGCAGAAAGCAGCAAGTGTTTTTGTATGTGTGCATTTGCATGCATAGGACATTCCCATCATGCCATAGTATCATCACCACCACAAAAGTGAAATAAAGAATCAGTGAAGAACTGCGAGAGTTTAAACCGACCTCTGCTCCTCTTCGATCTCCTCCTTTGTCATCAGGGTTTCAAACTTGCTCTGTTTCTTTTCTGGTGTAAACATTACTTCATCTTCAGCTGCAGCCACATCTGAAACACAGCAGATACACAGCAGAATGTTATTGAAAGGCCACAATATCCCACACAATCTACTCAGTTATGGAAATTAATTTCTGTTTTTATCCTTACACACCTGTAACTTTATGTTAACATGGTATCTGGTAAAGAAATTGTACTGTTATGTGAATTTTGTGTTGTTTACTTTGTGAAAATTGTAAGCATATCATTTTTGCTGCAAGCTAAAAGTGCCATTCATTGCTAATATAGTTGATGATAGCACATGAATATACTGTATAATTTACTAACATTAGTTTCATTTTCATTTATGGTAAAGTGCTAGCATGCTGTTAGCATGCTTCATGTCAGCTTCAGTTACCATTAACATGCTAAACTAAAGGAGATTAGCTTTGTGACTGCAGTAATATTACTAGCCAGCACAAAGTCAGACTTGTGTCCACAGGGTATCCAGAGATAGCTGTAGGTGTAGGCACCCCTAGTTACTTCTTAGTGTTAGGTGTTAGCACATAATTTACCTTTCTTCAAGCAAGTTTACTTCCATATGGATCAGTTTGGTTTTTAGGGCACAGTATGTTAGTACTTCCTAGTCAATGTAACTTGAACAAATGGTTTATATTACGTGTATGTTCCAGACACAGAGACAAACATATGCACCTGTTCCTCCACCTGCTATATCACAGGTTGGAGGGAGATCAAGCAGATTGGAGCCCTGAATAACAGCCACTGTCCAGATTGACAAAGTGTCTTAGCCATGGTTAAAGGATAAGTATCATTAAGTATCATCCTCCTAAAGCAGATGGCTGCTTCACCTCTAAGCATGCCAAGTGATCCACTGATACAGTACACACAGAGTCATTACAATCCTGTCAATGGAGGTCACAGAAGAAGCAGGCCAACTGGTGAAGCCTGGTCATCGTGTGACAGTTTTCTGAGCAGAGCTTCAGCTTGTGGCACTATTATATCAGACCTGTATAGCATTTTATCGTATGTTTCCAAAGCTAATGTCATAAAGTTATCAATCCATATATAATAATTAATCACAATCTGTATCTGTATAAGAAAAACAGAAAACAGTAGCCTTAAAGCGCAATTCCATTGCGTATTCACTCACTGTACTCTCAGTGAAACACTCACGAAAGAGTGCTGAAAACTTATTCAGCAAAAGCAATGCTCCTGCTGCTGCTTTTTTCCATAATGTAACTTATCATCTCTAATATGTGCCTACATTTGTCTCTTTTTGTCTGTTGTCTCAGCAATGCAATGTGGGGAACTCCACAATTATTCACTGATCCACACAAAATAGTCTTCTTCTCGCCAAATCATTTAAAACTGTTTGAAACTCTGCTGGAAAGTCCCAACTAGATTTGGGCAAAATTGAATATATTTCATAATGTAAGCTAACAGAACATAAAAGACAATGCCAACTTGTTTCCATCGTTGGTATGTCTGGCAATGGCGCATATACGTATATACATAAATAAATATACATATATATATACATATACAATTTACGTGTTCAACACTACACACCCTCAGCACTGTAGATTAATGAGACTATATGTATGCATGAACCCACTGTAAAACCTCAGAAATGCTCTAAAAATCTGAAAAAAATCTGAATTATTATGATTGATATTGATTATGATTATATTTGGAAATAGTAGCAGCAGCCTTACCATTGTTCAAGATCATGTCTGGTTCTGGCTTTGGTTCATGCTCAGGTGTTGCTTCTGCAACAGGTTCAGGAATCGGTAGACTGCTTTCTGCAGAGCCAGAGATCAGCTCAGGTAAAGACTCCACATGTTCTTCAAATTCAGCCTCAGGTTGTGGGACTGCTGCTGATGCCGGCTTAGATTTGATCACTGGCTCTGGTTCAAGCACGGTAACAGGTGCTACAACAGGTTCAGGTATTGATACTGGTTCTGGGACTTCAGCTGGTTCTGGGACAGATTCAGGTACTGATAGTGGTTCTGGTACTGATACTGGATCTGGAATTACAGCTGGTTCTGGAATATATTCTGGTACTGATATTGGTTCTGAGATAGGTTCATGTGCTGTAGTTTCTTCTTGCGCTTTATCTGGGCTTGGTATGGTCTCTGGAACATCTTCTGGTTCTGGGACAGCTTCTGGTGCTGATACTGATTCTGGTACTATCACTGGCTCTGGGACAGGTTTGAATTCTTTGAGTGTCTCTGGAACATGTTTTGGTACTTGTGCTGGTTCTGAGAGATGCTCAGGTTCTTTTACTGGCTCTGGGACAGATTCTGTTGCTTTCACTGGCTCTGGCACAGGTTCTGGTTCTTTCACTGGTTCTGGGACAAGTTCAGGTTCTTTCACTGGTTCTGGAACTGATTCTGGTGCTTTTACTGGTTCTGGAACAGGTTCTGGTGCTTTCATTGGTTTGGGTTTTTTTTCTGGTTCTGGGAGAGTTTTGGGTGCCTTTGCTGATTCTGGGACAGATTCTGGTACTTCCACTGGTTCTGGAACAGATTTGGGTGCCTTCACTGGTTCTGATGCTTTCACTACATCTTGAACTGGTTCCGGTGTTTTCACTGGTTCCGGGAGAGGCTTTGGTGCTGTCACTATTTCTGGTTCTTTTACTGATTCTGAGACAGGTTCTGGTGCTTTCACTGGTTCTGGAACAGGTTCCGGTGCTGATACTGGAACGGCCTGAAAAGACAAAAAAATTCAAAACAGTTGATTTATTTTATAGGTAGGGGTAAAAACTTGCTGAACCGAAATGTCTAATTCATTTATTTTTTCTCAAACATTAGCTGATTCCATGTTGCTGCGACCTGAGTTGCCTGTAAATAGTCACAATTTTGTGGTGGATGATTTCTGGCTAAAGGTATTCGCTTTGAGCATTTTAGAAAAGTCTATAAAAAAATCAGCTCATTTTCAGACACTTTGTTAGACCTTTGCTTTACCCGCTGAGCAGGGGTAGAGCACGGCCTCTTTGTTCAACTGGTGTTAATAAGTTGTTTGTAGTTGTATTACTTAACAAGCATTGTGATAGACTCAAGTAGAATTTGTGGACACTGGTCTGCTCAACTCAAGCAATAAGTTAAACTCTTTAGTATTTGACTGGCTTTATTGCAGCCTAAACAGTCTATAAAAAGAAGTTAAAAATGTTAATTTATTCAGTTCAGGTTGCCTTAAGGTCAAAGTTCTGCACTGGATCTTTTTTGTGTTAATGGTAATGGCAGGTTAGTACAATGTGAAGAATGAGTAATGAGTCATGGCTAGAATATACACATGTTGGACAGTTCTCTGTAACATTGCTGGACACATTTGATACAAGAGAATAGAGACGTTTTCAGAAAAGACACTGCAGTGTTCCTGTCTGGTCCCATCAGTCAGTGTGTCTTTTCATGACCTAAAAAGACAGGCCACAGTACAAGTTCTGTTACTGATGACTCACTATAGTGACAACTGGTGGCATCAGGGGAGGTCAGACAGTGAAATGCATCAGGCCTGACTGTACACTCAACGACTGCTGCATGCCTGGTCTCTTAATCCCACAGCAGCCTTCCCTCACGCCCTCAAACAGGAATGGCATCCATTTATCGGAAACACGGTCCCTTCCTCTGGCTCTAAATTCCTAAGCTATGAAACACCAAAAATAATCTCCACACGCTGAAACAATGGGTTCAGAGTAATGATGCTAAAAGCGGGTTCATTAAAGCATTTCATGAGTCAACAGGATGACGGAGCATATTCTTAGCTGAAACCAAATCCCTGCTTCTACTGCTGTCCTAAATTGAGCAAACATGTTGGTTGGGTGAGTATATCCTACATGACATCATTGTGTGTAATGTTCTTCTCTCAGACAGTGACTATGATCATTTCTGCTTTGGGGAATGAATGAACCAAGAAGCATTCGAGCCCATTTATGTCAGGAAAAGAAAAAAGAAACAAACAAAAACAAATATTACTGTATGGTAAGGTGAAACTGAAAGAACTGAAACTTATTAAGGCATTAAAGAAATTTATATTACAAGACAGAAGTTTAGATAATAAATCTTCTCATTAGGACTAATCAGCCTTATAAAATATGACATTCATGATTTATTATATGGTATTATACTAATAGTATATAATTATATGTAAAGTACTTAAAAGGTTGTAAATCATTTTTGAAAATGAGCCCTGCCAAATTGGATTAGTCCCACTCGTTTTGGTCTTGATGGCTTCTAAGACCATTTACTAATGAATACGGTATATTTCCTATATGTGTAACATTACACTAAGTGCTTCCCTAATAAAAGCCATTTTAGCTCTGTTAACAGGGCATTAGATGTTCTGGCATGTGGGGAATTCTGTCAGCTACCTGAGCAAACACTAACAAAGGAATCAGTTCCAGTTTGTGAAAGGAGCCTGAGGCCAGCCATGTGAGTTCAGCAAGCTGTTTGTCGAGAGCAGACAAGAGGGGAGAGGACAGAACACTTCTGTTATTACAGTGCATTGAGATGAACCCTACAAAAGGTTGGTGCGGTGCTAATCATTTTCGTGTTCATTTCTTGGTGAAATACTCGCAGTGGTATCTGAGACATCTGTGCTGGAACAGACTGTTGTTGTGGCAGAGACCCATCTCTACCTCGTTTCTCTGCCTGAACACAGGCTCATTGTTCTGTGTGCGTTCTGCCTTATTTCCACTTCAGCCCTCTGACGCCACCCCCATTTATAAAACAGACAACCAGACTCTTCCACTATACTCTTTGAGCCCATCTGCCATTATGGAAATGTGTGCTCTACAGGATTGCAGCGGCAGATACCAGGTGTAAAGATGGACAGTGTTTACTTCAAAGTCAGCCTCAGAGTGTTTCTGACAGAACTTAAAGTTAAAGCTTAAATGTAAACTCTTGCTGGGAAATGACAGCTGACAAAAGATGGCTTTATGTAGTTGACCATGACTAAATTAGGACGACTATGGTCTCTCTGCTCTTAACCTCCAAAATATTCTAAAAAGAGACAAAAAGACCAAACATGAGAATAAAAACAACCAGAGAGAGACACAAAATAACCAAAAAGCCAAAAAGCACCACTATATTCACAAAGAAACAGCTACAAAGAGACAAAAATAATTAAGAAGATGCTAAACAACCACAAAATGACAACAAACAGACACGAAGCGAAGAGAATCATCCAAAAACAGATGTAAACCAGCTACAAAAATGCAAAACAATGGAAAACTATCTCAATAAAAAGCCTTAAGAAGATGCAAAAAGGCTACAGACAGAAAACAACACCAACAGGACACAAACAACTACAAAGCATATCAAGACTCATAATAATCAAAATATTACCAAGAGACAAAGCATTCACAAAGACCACACTACTGTGCTGTTTGGTTCCATTATTTTACCTTTTTGGTTGTCTCTTAGTTAAGTGAAAATATTTTTTTCTTGTATGTCTTTGTGTTTCAGTCATGTAAATCCTACTGTTCACAACCCTGACTGGAGCAGTGCAGTGTGGCCAAACAGACTAAAAAATGTTTCATCGGTGGGTTCGAGGGAGCAGTTGGGACTGGGTGTGGTAGCAGCGATAGTGATGTTGAAAGTGCCAGCTTCTCTGTAATCAAAACAGCTTTGGTGCTGTGATATGAAGCCATTGCTTTCTTGTGGATTTGATGTCCAGCCAGCAGCTCTGTGAAGTAGAAGTGTAGTGAGCCAGACCAGACCAAGCCTCAGAAGGAGGGACATGGACTGGACTGGACCAGACCAGGGGAAAATACCAGCAGATGTGTTTTAGACAACAGAGGAGGTCCAATAAGAAAATTATTAACAGACTGATAAAAGAGATGAGAAGTCAGTGAATGCCACTCAAGCCTGTGATGAGACAATGTATCAGGGCCTGAAGACACAATAATTTTTAAGCTTAAGATTTATATTGTATTAATAATCAATATAATGTAAATCTTTTAATTTAGGATTTCAATACATTTTGGAAGGAAGAATTTAAATATACTACTTTTAAGGGTAGTTTATAAATTTTGGGACTCTGAAACACATTTTGGGAACTAAACCTAATTTAGTGTTATGACACAGTCAGGTATTATGAAAAAATGTCAATGCCAATATCAAAAACAGAGTCCTTACTGAGCAGGAAGTGTTTTACTGCTTGATTTTTCTTTAAGGTACTGCAATTGTCATAAACTATAAACTATTAGCTTGGCTCTGCTGTTGATAATATGACATACTTTAGAATCTTAGAGACATAACTAAAACAACTCCACCTCTCAACCGTTGGCTCGAACACCATCTCTCCTCCTCCAAACTTGCATGAAGTGAGCACACTCACATTTCCATATATGGAGAGCTGTATCGCCACCAGCAACAGTAATTTTAAAAGAATGCTGGGGAGAAGAAATGTTAAACAAGACTGTAAAAGCCTAATGGGTTTTACATTTTTTTAAATTCAGACTTCAAAGCCAAACAGGTTTTTCTATTTTCATGTTTTAAAAAAGATGTTCATAAAGACATTTTTAATCTAATGCAGTGGATCACACCCATGCCCTCATATACCTGAGTACAGACAACACTGGTTTGAACTTGATGTTTGTAACTCTAGAACATGTACAAGTACAACATGCTAAGCACATAAATGTCAGAGGGACAGATCAGGCTGACAGCAAATACATGAAGTGCCTGCAGGTTATAAATCTGTAAACATGAAGCTGTCACTGCAAGGTAACAGTACCTGAAAACACAGTTTAGTATTAAAGTTAAATGATAGATTGGATTTTAAACCCAGTCTTGAACATGAATGCTACATGTGTGGTATTTTGATATCAGCAAAGTGTATTCTCTCTTTTATTATAACAACAGGGATATTAAAGCTGGGGAGGGGAGTATACACTATCTCAGTTAATGTTGGCTCTGATTGCTGGAGTCATTAATACTGTCCAAAAAGTCCCAGTCTAAACTTAAACTGTTAGCACCCAGAGCTAAAATGCAGAAACAGATACCGTTATATTTTAATAGTTGTTTTTGTTCTGACAATGAGACAAATATAGAATATCACCATACTTTTTCTTAGTGACGTATATTGGAAGCTCTGGGACAGTTTGATGCTGTGAGGTCACACAAGTTCAGTCCCACTGTTTGACTCCCACACAGCTTCATTCATGACTGATGGAGATCAAAACAACAAGGGCCACTGTTTCATCTGTACAGCATAAAAAAACAACACAAAAACCTCCTTTATGTGGACAAAGACAACTGTAAAATATACCATGATGCACTGCGACAGCTATAAGCTATAAGTAAACCAGCTGAGGAGTAAACTGCGTGTGTTGGATAAGGTTATCAGTAGACAGGAGGGTGTGACTTAAGAGTTTAGCTGCTCAGTAACACTCAAACACAAGATTGATGTCCATGATACTTTTACTGCAAAAGAATGTTTGGTTTATATTTGGCTCACTTCAACATGTCAGTGAATTTTACGACATGTTACGTGTTGTGTGGTCCGTACTCGCCGAAGATTTTCTGCCATCATTCCTGCCTGCAATAAGATTATGCATTAGCAAAGATAACATTTCAAAGTAGAAGCCTGAATCATTTCCTCATATTCAGTATTAATGACCAGAATATTTGGATGCTGGATGAGTTATGAGTGCAGACTGTTAGGATATGTCTGGTTCTTTGGCACAAAGCTTGAAGACATGAAGTCCATTTACTGACACATGCTGATTGTTGGACATGGTTGCACAGTCGGTTTGCTTTCATGAGAAAATTACTTTAAAAAATCAACTGAGCCATCTACAATATGAAACTGATAGCCTGTAAGATAAAAGTAGCTGAAATATTTCAAACGGATAGGAACATTATTCTGTGCTTTTGTGTTTCAGTGGTTATATACATTTAAGTTATTAACTTTACAGTTAGAGCCAGATCTAACTCCTCTGCTGTACAGCCCAGTGCAGTGTTGAATGATCTCCCTGTTCAGTCTGAATCAGCAGGATGAAATAACACAGACGTCCCAGTTGTCCCATCTCCATCTCTTCCTGCAGCATCAGAGTCCATTTCAGACATGTGACACCATGAACATAGGCATAAATTTAGGATTCATGTTTGGCACCAAATATAGATGTCAGTCCGTCACATGTTACAGCTGTGGTGGGCACATTCCTTAGGCTTTTTAAAGGCCTCGGCATAAGGTGGAATTAGGTGAAAAAGATACAACGAATAAGGCTTAACATCCATAAAGATCTCTGGAGACTAACTGTCTAGAGGGGATCCGCCAAAACATTTTACATGTTGCTTTAAAAATACAGTAACATATAAATATATATTCAAATACTTCAGGAAGACTAACACAGGTCATCGACTGTGGAGTTTGACTCCAGCATTTTCATAAAGGCTTGACATTATGTGCACAGGGAAATGAACAACCAGTATTTAGCTGCTGCATGAAGAAAACACTGTAACTTTACTGTGTGAGACAACCAAACAACTGAAGAGATTCTAAAACTGCAAACTAGGCATGACATTTCTAGAAATAGTTAGTGGTTACCAAATCTCACCACACAAATTGCAGGTTTTAACAAACGCTGTTACCACAAAGATTGGGTTTTTTTTCTAATACACATAAAAAGTTGAGATAGAGGCTAAATAAGACTGAAAAGTATATTACAATTGGATATAACAGGATGGGTAGTGCCTCACCACATTGTTCCAAATTTCACAAGAGACCTGTCCATCAGCTCACAAATAATATTTCCCAGTGTAAGACTGCAAAGAATTTAGGTCTTTCACCATCTACAGTGCATCGTATTGTAAAAAGATTCAGGGACTCTGGAGACATCACACCATTATTGACCTTCAAGCCTTCAGACAGCGCTGCATGAGAAACCGTAACGCCAACGTGACAATAACAACATGGGCTAAGGAGTACTTTGGAAAACGACTGTCAGCAATTCTGTGCAGAAACACTGACCTGGAACGTGTTCTGTGCTCAGACGAGTCCATGTTTCAAAAGGTCAATACCAGACCCCACATACAATGTGTCTTTGTAGACACGGAGTGAATGTGCTTGACCTGTCTGTCTATGATGGAAAATCTATGGCCCATCAGGAGGAGGAGAATCAAACAACTGCAAACGCAGACTGTACAGGTGTATACTCCAAATATTCCAGTTGTAAAACGGTAACAGTGCCTCAGATGTGAGGCTTCACTAGTTTTTTCTTTTCTACTGAACGTATTTCCCCTTTGAACTGTTACATAAACCAAAGTCTGAAATTAAATATGGAAGGACTTAGAAAACCTAAAACAGGTCAACATTAATTTAATCTTTAAGACGCGTCTGTGAGGTTGGTGCTTCAAACTGTCTAAATGGAGACTTGCAATGGAGTCAATTAACAAGTAAATGCAGCAGGACTGTCAGGAGGGCAGAGGAGCACGACTCTAAGCTGATAACACCGTGACCCAGCAGCTCTAATAGTCGATCACACCAGATAAACAGCACTGTCCCACTTTGTCACTCTAAGTCTGAAGTGAAGTAGACAGGAAGCAGATTCCGGCACAGAAAGTTTAATCAATCAATTCTGTCTTTTCTAAAATATCCAAAAGCATCACAGCTCTGGGTTTAGCCATGTTATTTACCATTTATCATTTTTATTAATATCTATAATTTATAAAAAATGATTGCTTGGTTAATTGATTTTGTCTTTTGCCAATATTTGTCGGTTACACATGCAGGACTACTCAATCACTTCCTGCACTGCACCCTGAGTCCAGTGTATTTTACATTTATCATGAAATTATTTTTATGTATTTTAACCTGTTGTATTTAAAAACTTAGCTTAAAATGTCTCTCTCATGAATTAAGCCTTATTGAGTCCATATACTATTTTTACACTAAATGGTTAGGATTATGATTACAGTTATGGTATAGGTATTTTATTGACCAGTTCTTACCTTAACTTGCGGTACACGGACATCCTGGATCTTCTCTGCGGCTCCGATGTCCTCCACAGCAGGAGCTGGAGGTTCAGGCCGTGGAGAAGCTTCAGGCTCGGGTTGGAGGTGCTCTCCCAGAGCTCTGGACGGAGGGATGTCGTCTCCATAGCCGACTTTGGGCTTCTTGCTTCCGGCTCCAGAGGATGAGGAGGAGGAGGCGTCGGGCTTTTTGCAAAGGAGAGATGAAGCGAAATAAATTGCAACTACAGTGAAGAGGATGGCGGGGATGATGACAGTGGGGTCCAGATCCATGTTGGCGATTTTATGAGTGAAAAGTGTAAAAGTTTAGCTGTGTTTTCAGGAGTGTGTCTGTGTATGTTAACGGGTCTGCAGTCACACACACACTGAGCTGCATCCCTCCCCTCAACACAATCTAGCCTCAACAGCTGACCGGACTCAGCAGCTGACAAGATCCACACACGACACTACATCCGGATTTCTTTCAGAATAAAAGGACTTGCATGTATTGCCAGTGAGATTTTTTTTTTTTTTCAGAATAAAAACAGTATCAGTAGTGTGGTTAAACGAGATTTTAAAGAATACGTAGGCAGCTT
>OMLM01007567.1:0-25967 GCA_900302695.1 Helostoma temminkii
GCAATAAACTGTTGACCTGACCAGGGTGTACCCCACCTCTCACTCCTCTCGCTTGGTGCAAAATTTCAGCCAGGGCATAAACAAGGATCTTCAGGGTTTTTAAGCATTGAAATTTACAGACACACGCTAGGGACGCCAGGGACCTGTTTTTTTTAACCTTCAAAAGGGATATATTAGAAAACCTTTAACCTGATTAGTTGCACAGTTGGATTCTTCCATGTTAGCACCACTTACATTTCCAGCCTTTTGTTGCTATAAATTTTAAATAGCCAAATTTTAACTCAAAATTTTTTCTGTTTTTTCAGATTAAACATTTGCTGTTTTTGTACTATTGTAAATAAAACATGTTTTTTTATATTTGTGATTAAGTGTATTCTGTTTTTATGTAGATTTTACATAAACCTTTATGTTATTTGGTTATTATGTAGAAATCAAATAGTTTACTTACTTTGTCTAGTCACTGTCACTGCTAGTCTATGATAAAAAAAGTTAATCTAATAAAAAAAAAATTAGTTATTATGAGTAAATCACCTTGTCTTTGTCCCCGTCTTCCTTAATTCTTTTCTTTTTCTTCTAGGAAAAAATAAAGCATTTAAGATAAATCGTGGCAAATGCTTAAATAGGAAGTACAAGAAAACAAGAGAATTGTGCTAGTAAAACAACGAGAACCTTGCTTTCAGCATCCGATTCTTCCTCTGAAATTTCTGATGCTCTCTTGACTGATAACTTCTTTCTCTTATGCTTTTTCTTCACAATCTTCTTTTCATCCTGTATGTGCAAATTAAAATGCAATCATCCATTGTAATAATCAACTATTTAATTAATATTATGTATCATCAAGCACAGTTGTGTGTAATTTGTAGTTCTCCATTATAACTTACCTCATCTTCAGACTCTGAGGAGGAAGTGCTAGAGGAATCAGAACTCGATGAGGAGGAGGAAGATGAAGAATGCTTGACCAAAACACAGTGACAGCAGGGTTCATTAGACATGAGGTTATTTGCTTGCTTGGGAAATGTAACAACAATAAAATTATTTAGTAAGGGGACAGGCTGTGTGTGTGTGTTTTTGTGGCAGAACTGTGGCACAGCTGGCCATCAAAATAATGGAGGTCTCTCCTCACCCTGTTGGATTTCTTCTTCTCTTTCTTCTTTTTCTTAACACAAATGAAATACACAGTGAGTAAAAACAGAATTTCCATAGTGAGGTAATTCAAATGCCTTAAAATTAGATATAAAATACCTCTTTTTTCTCTTTTTTGTCCTCCTTATCCTTGTCTGTTGTCTTTTTGTCTCTCTCTTTCTCCTTGTCACTTCCACCTAACAGCTTTTCACGGTTCTTGGCCAGTTCTCTCTTCCATTTCTGAATCAGCAGTAAATTTAAGTATATTTTAAAACATATTCATCTAATATATTGCAAATTGCTCACATGCAGCTAGACATGCATACAAATATAAACACTGCAATAAAATTTAAAAGACAATATTCATGACATGAAAAAGAAGATCATAAGTAAAGTTGACATAACAAATTGTACATCAGGCAAAGTTACCTCATTCATTTTATCCTCAAAGTCAGCCAGGGCTCGAGAGCCCTTCTTCTTCTTCTCCAGCTGCTCCTTTAACTCTTCCCTAAACAAAAAACAACAAATAAGTTTGACATTCCTTCACTGTTCTGAAACAGATTCATAGTGTAGGCAAGGTTAGATGTTCCAATTATTTCAACTATTCAAGAAGTTTGGTAATGTGTTTGTTCAATGAATAGATCTTCCTCAGTCTTCTAAACAGTGTTTGTAAAGACAAAAGATAATTAATTAGAGTGGTACAGGACAAATTCTTTAATACCGCATTGAAAACAACTTTCATTTCAATAATGGAAACTTTAATCACTCATTCAAATATAGACATGAGGCAGATAATGATTTAACTTCGCCCCCTTGTGGCTAAGATTTGGAAATAACATTAAAAGACAATAAAATTAGTTATCAGAACAATGAACTATGAGATTACAAAACACAAAACTTGAAGTATACATGTAAAATGCAGTCAAGAAAATAGTGTCACTTCTCTTAATATAATTTCAAATCATACTAAGAGAATTGATTTTACTTCCATACACAAATGTGTGTGGACAGCACTGTTTCTTGCTGTCTCATACAACCGTATTGTATTCAGAAGAGAAAACTGTAGATTTTACACACTGTTCCAGGATTCTGGGCTATAAATGCAGATGTAAACAGACTGGATAAGAGCGTAGCGAAACCTACATCTCGACATCTGGGGAACGCTGGTGTACAGCCATTTTCAGACCTCTCCAGAGAATCTGGGCTCTGGACGAGTCTGGGCTCTGTCTGGGCCACTCAAGGACATTCACAGAGTTTGTTATCTCGGCTGTGTGCTTATAGTCGTTGTCCTGTTGGAAGATGAACCTTCGCCCCAGTCTGAGGTCCAGAGCGCTCTGAAGCAGGTTTTCATCAAGGATTGGTACATTTCTGCATTCATCTTTCCCTCGATCCCGACTAGTCTGCTAGTTTCTGCCGCTAAAAAACATCTCCACAGCATGATGCTGCCACCACCATGCTTCACTGTAGGCATGGTGTTGGCCAGGTGCTGAGCGGTGCCTGGTTTCCTCCAGACATGCTGCTTGCTATTCAGGTCAAACAGTTCAATCTTTGTTATCAGACCAGAGAGTTTTGTTTCTTATGGTCAAAGTCCTCATGGTCAAGTGCCTTTTGGCAAACTCCAGACGGCCTGACATGTGCCTTTTACTGAGGAGTGGCTTCCGCCTGGCCACTCTACCATACAGGCCTTATTGGAGGAGCGCTGCAGAGATGGTTGTGGAAGGTTCTCCTCGCTTCACAGATAAATGCTGAAGCTCTGTCAGAGTAACCACTGAGCTCTTGGTCACCTCCCTGACTAAGGCCCTTCTCTCCTGATCACTCAGTTTGGCTGGGCGGCATGCTCTAGGAAGAGTCCTAGTGGTTCCAAACTTCTTCCATTTACGGATGATGGGGGCCACTGTGCTCATTGGGACCTTCAGTGGTACAGATATTGTTCTGTACCCTTCCCCAGATCTGTGTGTCTATACAATCCTGTCTCGCAGGTATACAGACAATTCCTAGGACTTCATGGCTTGGTTTGTGCTATGACATGCACCATTAACTGTGGGACCTTATATAGACAGATGTGTGCCTTTGTAAATCATGTCCAATCAACCACAGGTGGACTCCAATGAAGTTGGCCCTCAACATCTCAAGGATGGCTAGCGGAAACAGGATTCACCTTAGCTTAATTTTATTTTTTAAGAAATCTGCAAAGATTTCAAACAAATATCATTCACGTTGTTATTACTGGGTATTGTTTGTATAATGTTGAGGAAAATAATGAATTGAATCCATTTTGAAATAAGGCTGTAACATAACAAAATGGGAAAAAAGTGGAGCGCTGTAAATACTTTCCAAATGCACTGCACATACACCAATCAGAGGTACACTAGGGCCACCTTTCTAAAATTGTGTTGGTCCTCTTTTTGCTGCCAAAACAGCCCTGACCTGTCAAGGTATGGACTCCACTGGACCACTGAAGATGTGCTGTGGTATCTGGCACCAAGATGTTAGCAGCATATTCTTTAAGTCCTGTTTGTTTGTTTAGCACACCCCACAAATGCTCAATGGTACATGGTCTGAAACAATGCTCAGGTAGGTGGTACAAAGTATGTGGTGTCAAAGTAACATCCACATGGATGGCAGAACCCAAGGTTTCCAAGAAATTGTGATTCATCAGACCATCGCTCCATCACTCCATGGTGGTCCAGTTCTGATGCTCACATGTCCATGGTTTATCCTGACACCTTTCCATCAGAACCAACAATAACTTCTTCAGCAACTTGAGCTACAGTAGCCTATCAGCTGGATAGGACCACAAGGACCAGCCATCACAACTTGGCCCTTGTCAAATTAGGCTAGTAGCAGTTGATTTTCAGGCATGTTGATAGCCTGGTTGTATGTCAGTGGATGTATCTGAGCAGTAATGTAGCAGTAACAAAGTTTTAACTTTGGGCACCTTGGACATGCATCCATGATGTGCATGCTGATGTGTCTTAGTGCCCTCAAGTAATCTGACCAACCAAGATGTATTTCATAGCCAAAGTGAAAATAAGTGGTATATTCTGCAGAGTATGTAACCCAACAGTGGGTGAGTTTATCAAAGTGTGGTTACCAAACGCAATTTTAACTATTTCAAGTGATATTGCTAAAATAGGGAATTTTACCATAGTTTATGGTGAAATAGGTATCCATTTCACCCTGATATGAACCAACCTCTTCTTCACAAACAGCTTGGAGCATTTTTCTGTTTGGCAGCAATTCATATCTTGTGTGGGAGCATCCAGTACATTGGCACAAGCCAGTATTAGTTAAATAGGGTGAATAGCTTACTGTTTCAATGAGTTGAAGGGCCACCACCACTAAGCCAAATTTTCTTGAGTTTATTGCGAGCGCCAAATAATTTATGACTACATCTCACTGTGGCAAAGAAAGACTAGAAAGGAGGACTGTCCTTTACTTACCATGTTGGTCGAGGTCTGCTTAGATAATCCTGTATAGTTGGTCCAGAGTTTTGCGACGGACCCCTGGCTCGTGCAGCAGCAATGGGGTTAATGTAAGCCTGGAGCACAAGGCGGAGGAAGGCATTTTACACAGCTCACTCAGATGCCAGACAATAGGCAGTGAAATACATCCCCAAAACAATAATACAAGAACCCCATAAAAAGTAATACTTTTAGCAAGACTTAACAGTTTTAATGAGGAGCACCTATCAGATTTACAGTCAGCAAGCAACACCATTAATCATATTAACTGAACAAATTGAGAGCATATGGACAACAATGAAAACATTAATATCAACTTGGTATTAGCATCGAGCTAACGCAAAACAAAACCACTGAGCTACCGTTTAGCTTGTTGTTTGACTGTGATTGTTTTTTAATTTAGTAAAACTACTGCTACTGTTTCTGGGCTGTCTGCAATCCCACGAAACAACGACAAACCCTGCGCCACATCACCACGTCAAAACACTGTCCAAACGTCTGGAGCTCTGCGGAGCTTCGCAGCTGCTACCTGAGCCTGACGCTTATCTTTTGATATTAGCACCAATATGATACATCCAGTTACACCCCGGGACATCAACTGGATGAACATTCGGCTATATTTCCACCAAAAAAAAAACACATTAATGCGTGACTCACGGGCCTAGCATCACAATATTTCGCGGAGACATTCCCTAGAGACTCTAAGGCTAGGCTGTTTGTGTTTAGCTAAACGTTAGCAATCCAAGCTAGTCGTTAGCTCACCAAATGTAAGGTTATATTATTAGTTTATCGAGTTTACAGAAACAGTGAAACATAACTCACCACTCGGTTGTCTCTCTTGCCCATGGCAACTTAGTAATTTTGACAAATGTCCAACAGAGAGAACCATTAGTGTTACCTTGCTAACATTGACCTAGCCGCATCACACTAGCTGACGGCTATTTTCGCTCTTCTTCTTCTTCTCCGGGTGTTACCGCTTCTGCTGCTGCTTCTGCTGCTGCTTCCTCTTCTTCGTAGCTATGCAGCTCCTTGTTGTTGCGTTACTGCCACCAGCTGGAGATAATTATTACCTTCAAATCTGCTTCTCAGATGCCTTATCAGTGTTTCTTTGGCTTCTTTAGTCATTAGTACTTCGATCAATTCCACTGTAAAAAAAATACTGTTACATGTAGAAGTCATGTATTCAAAATTA
This sequence comes from Helostoma temminkii, assembly GCA_900302695.1. Classification (NCBI taxonomy): domain Eukaryota; kingdom Metazoa; phylum Chordata; class Actinopteri; order Anabantiformes; family Helostomatidae; genus Helostoma; species Helostoma temminkii. The sequence continues at coordinate 5,779 of OMLM01007567.1, forward strand.
CAAAACTATGACTCATTTTGAATACAATTATTGATATGTGTTAATCCTTTTAATATTATAGCTGGTAAAGATGCTGATTTTAAGATGTTCTGAATCCAATACTTGTAACACATTGCTGTGTAGCTTGTGAATTTTACACTCACAATCAATAAAGTCATATACTGTATTTTGAATTACTGACCCAATTATGAACAGTAACTATTAGTAAACAGTAGTAAGTAAGTACATTCACTCAGGTACTGTACATAAATATAATTTTGTTACTTTTACTCATCTAAAAATCTGGGGAAATTATTGTACTTTTAGTCCACTACGTTCATTTTAATAGTATTAGTTACTTCTTACAGTTTTGGAATCTCATAAAAAATATTGTAAACTAATAAACTGCTGATATATTATTTATGTATTAACCTGTCACTACATAAGATGGTCATAAATCAGCCCCATCTTTACTAACTGCTGTTTTGTTTCACAGTCTGCAGGTAACAACACCATAATGTCATATAAATCAGATTTCTACACTAATGTTGTCAAAGGCATCAAATTCTACATGTTTTAAAATATACTGTTTTCTCAGTGGAGTACTTTTACTTTTATGCTTTAACTAAAATTTTAATCATGTACTTTAATACTCTTGCCTGAGTAGAAAAATTATAGCGCACTTATATTTTGGAGTGGAGTGTTTTTCTTGGCAAATGAAACTAATGTAGCAAAATTAGAAAAAAAATGGAAAATACTCAAGTAAAACTACCTCAAAATTGTACTTATAGTACTTTTATATTTACGCCACCGCTTAGGTGAATTTTAGTATTGTATGCAGAGGAACCTGTCCGTATGGCAGACCACAAGCCTAGATATTTCTAGTGAAACACACAGACACATTAAATCAAAGGTATAAAAAATATTCATTTATTTAAAAAAGGTGTTCTCGTGCTGGTATGAAGTAGAATATTCTTTAGAAAAGGGACTATGTGGTAAAATGCAAATATTGTAACAAATTACAGCAACTATCAAGTTGCATTACATACACATTCACTAGAATGATCATTTAGTCTCACTTATGAATGAGTCCAATACTATATTAATAAAAAGCTGCTTTTTATTAAACTGTTGCAACACAATAATAAGACACAAATGTCTGCAATCATACAGGAGTATAATGCCATGATTGTGCTGTTCCGTGTCACCATTTAATGTGACACGGGAACATGAGTAATTTGTGTTTGAGTTATATGGTGGGACAAGCAATGTTTTCAAAAAAAGTGACACTCCTAGGAGTTCAACAGTGGACTTAAGTTTTGTTATTAAACTGAGAAGTATCACAAAGAGAGTACAGTGTACAATGTCGTGAAACTAAAGCAATCATTTTAAAATGGTAAAATGTAAGTATTTAGAGCTTTCATTGCATTGCATGCACCGCTGTGACACCAGATATGAGTTATTACCAAACAATACAAATCAAACAGTGCTTTGTCAAGCAGACAATTATGACTCTACATTGTGTTTGCCATCTAGCATTTAAAAGTTGCTGACAAAAATGGTTCATACAGGCAGTTGTCCTCTGACAATAAAGACTACAGTAACATATACTTGATAAATAGAACAACAGTAGACTGATCAGTAAAGAAAACCTGATGGAGTTGTGATGTGGATGTGTGGTAAACCAGGAATGTGCAAACTGTGCCTGAAAGGTTCAGATGTTCAGAACAAGACCTGAGAAAGTTAGAGAATGTATCTGTTTGTGTGTGCTAGCAGCACTACCTGTTACGGAAATATAAACCAGTGTTAAAATATGTTACTGTTCTGCAAGAACTACTACATACAAAAATACAACTCTGCATAACTTGCTTTTTCCTTGCCGGTAAAAACTGAAAGTATATAATGGGACATACTGTAAAATCGACCAAAAACTATACACAAAATGTCTGTGTATCATTTCATTATAAAAACCACTAAAGTATTTAGTCACACTCAGTCCAAAGTAAATTGAATTCAACAAGCCCTCCAGAGACCCCACCCAACATTTTCAATATACAAAATACTTTTGCCATACAACATTCCACTGACCCTCGCTACTCTATGTCTATCCAATCCAACATTTCTATGGGCTGACGATGCATGTATCAAACATATTCATTACAGCTTGTACGTCGCTACATACTGTACAGTACCAATGCCTATCCTTATTACATTCCTTACACTGTCAAACTATTCTTACACAAAATCTACAATAAACTAAAAGAACTGGTGTAATTGGTGTAAGAATATTATATGCCCCAGCATCTTAACAAAAAAAAAAAAAAATCAAGTAACTTGATGAAAACAAGCATATAAGACTTGTCAATAAAATTAAAATTAAATACAGAGTATTATGACACAGTACTGTGCCAAATGTTTTCATGCTGAATAGTGCTGGTGGGACTTTTTCCACCTCGCTATTGCAGGCCTGTGCATTACTGTATCATCCAAATAGCAAATAATCATTGTAAAAATTACTGATGAAGGCCAATGATGGCAGAATTAAAACAAGTCATATACACCGAGTGAGTGGCAGGCACTTTCTTTAACGTTGTTTCATAATTTTCTCAGCACCGGTGTCAGCCCAATATGTCGACTTCCATGAGGAGTGCAGAAACCATTAGAATCCCGCTACTGGTCTGCAGTTACTCAGGACATCCTCAAGGTGGCGGCAATATAATACATAACTGAAATGATAAGTCACAACATGGCAGTGAGCAGCTTGATTGCGATGCCTAATAAAGTTTCAATAGGCACGTGAGTGTGCTTGCGGCAGTGGTAGCACACACACTAAATGTTGCTTCTGTGAGTGTGCTTGTACTGTGTGTCTGCTCACTGCACACAACCATCACGAGCATAAAGGCAGATGTGATCCATGCTGCACCTCCAGGCCCCCGTAAGGTCCGGTCCCACTAGTTAGGAGGGCTCTTTCAAGGCTAAACACTGGTAAAAAACAGGCCTCTGCTGTCCATCTGCCCACTGCTAGCAGTCAATCTGAGTTGCAAGTCTCTCGTTGCATTGTTAACACAGTCAATCATCAACATTTAACAACCTAAAAGCAGCAAATGGAATCACCCAGTTCGAGGAAGGGAGAAAGCTTTTGTGCAGTGTTCAGGAAGAGATTGTGTTGGTTCCATTTTTCTTGACCGTATCTTCACCCTCCTCTCTTTTCAAGAGCTTTGTACATTGACTATAAAAAGTATTTCAGGCCACTTTGTACAACATAGAATCGCAGATTGAGCTTTTTTGACATTGATCAGCAAAGAAAAAACTATATTTACAAAGGGATATAAAACTACAATGCACTTATCACTGGTGCAGCCAACTGTCTTTTGGAATTTGAATAATAGCAACAATATGTAATCATCTTTGTGCCAACAAGAATCCATTTTAGGTTAATGCGTCTGTATCTACATAAGGAGGTCTGTGGCCAGTGCCGGAGGTAGAGGGTTGAGATAGAAACTGGTCCTCTGGTGCATGTCTAGCTATACGGCCAACAGGTAAAGAAAAAGTCAGTGTTAACAAGAAATCTAAATAGATTTCTGCTTCCGTTTACTTAAAATTTTCCAATTGGTGAGAATCACAATCCAATAGCTCAGTCAAACTTGACAGAGCATGATCACTTCTGTAAAACAAGAAAAAGTCTAGGATCCAAATGCACATGTAGGCTGAAGGCTGTATTTGTCAAAGGCGCTGTGTTTCATGTTCTATATTCGTAGATGAAAATCCCTTCCACAGGTGTCTTTAACATTTAACTGGTGATCAGTGGCAAAAAAGCCTACCGTGACTATGGCGCTTTAACACTGTAAAAACAATAAAACATGAAGGCTGCAACAAAGTGAGCGGAATACTTTTTATAGACACTGTATTTGATGATAAAGGGTGACGGATAACTCTTAGGCAGTCCTCTCCTCCATAGCAGGCTTGTTGCTGGGAATGGGCTGGGCCGCATACACACTTCTACTGTGGCTGTCCACACTTTGAAAATAGGGGTGGCTCAGTGCAGCAAAGGCAGATATCCTCCTGGAGGGGTTGAATGAGAGGAATTGCTGCAAGACAAGAGAATTAATCAGTGCAACAACTGGTTTATGTATAATTTAACTGGAGAAACACAAAAACCAAAAATATGATCTAATGGGTGTATGTTTTGATAGCAAGGATCTGAGGATGTTTCAATCACTGAAAAGAGATACCAACCATTAAGAGGGCCCGTCCTTGCTCATCCATGTCTGGAACCAAGTCTTCTATAGGCTTAGGGGGCCGTGGGGTGAAGGCACTCTGTGGTAAGGCCACCTCCTGGGGCCAGTCCTCTGCTGATGGTACTCCAACAACGCTGTGAGAAGATAATGTCATCAGCGCTGCTCTAGTTTAATCTTTACTAAAAATATTCTAGAAAGTAAAAGAAACACACTTACTCAAAAATCTTTCCCAGCTGATCAACATCTGAGTTCCCCCGAAAAAGCGGTCTGGCAAGTAGAAAATAAAGAACAGTTTAGCTTGACTGCTGATGCTGAGACATTTACATGAGTCAGTGTCTCCATCTACTGTGCTGCACAAAAACATTTAGATACAGAATCAGGGTAAAATACATCTTGGTTAAAGCTGAAAATCTATAATAATTCTATTTTCATGGGCATATTTTTGCATGTGAGCACTAATGTTCACTATCCCATGGCACACTGTGGTTGAACAACCCTAACATGTAAGCTTTTGGCTCAAGGCAAAAGAGGAATGTGTGACTCTGATGTTTGAAGTAGCCACACATTCGCAAGCACCATCTCATGTAGTCAGGATTGTGAAGCAGTGTTTGTAGTGCCGCTGAAGAGGGGCGGGAAAGTGGAGGGAGGAAAGCGGCAGCAGGGCTGCTGGTGGTTCCTGTGGCTTTGGGCCGTCTTTGGATGCCCGTGGGCGGTCATGCCCACCCTGGCACCCGCACAAATTCCAGTAGTCATCATCAGCACAAGCCTGCTGGTTGCTGCACAGGGTGCGAGGAAAATAAATAAATTTATTTAAAAAAGCCTATTTATCCCTTATGTGTGTATGTGTCTGTTTTTGCTCTCCGTGTGAATGTGAAGGAAAGTCAGACGGAGAAGCATGTGGATTATTCTAACAGAGAAAGGTATATGAGAACTAGACCTCCTGCTGAAATTTCTTAGATACAAAAAGAGGATGACTTTCTCCTAACAGCAACTGTTTGGGTCTTTATTTTCATGTTATTTTACATTTTTTGCTTCCAGTATAAGGCAGTATAAGATGAACTAAGATTTGGAAGGTTTAAAAAGTTTTATTATTGTTATATTCAGTCATATAACATACTCATCAGTTACCAGCAGATGTCAATCCTATCTAATGAATACATAAGCGTATGAATTCTGAAGCCTCAATACAGTTAACTGGAGTCAACAGGGACTGGCTGTCCACCATGTACAGATTTTTCATAGGACCCAATTTTCCTAAAAATTAAGGAAACCAGTTGTATAGGGCTATTTTGCACATTTTTACACCAAAGTCATGAACATGAAGTCGTTGTACAGTTTGTTTCCATCATTCAGAAATGCTATCCTTAATGGATGTCTCAGTGTTTTTTCATTCTTGCACCACAGCTTTAAACATCTGACTTGCAGAAAGGACCACACCACACGCAGGTCTTTTGGGGTAAAGCACAGTGCTAAGGTTATGAAAGCCATTTGAGATCAGACCAAACCAGTTCTGACTGTTGCAAAAAAAGAAAAAAAAAATCACCTACAGCAAAGCCATCGTGCCAAAACAAGTAGGGCTGATAATTCCAAGAGGTCCATTTTTAAACCTGGAGTGGTTTGTTGGTTCGTTGGAGGGGGATAACTGGATTCACACAGAGCTGGCCACTGGCATGCACATACAGTAAACTGTTGAGTGCAAGTGGGCATACACATTCAAGCAAGTACACACCATATGGTAGAAAAGTAGACGTGCACAAAAGGGATTTCTCCCATCCCATTCAAAGATTTGCACGTGCCCAAAGTTATGCACAAACAGACACACAAACAGATGGCAGTGAAAGGAGGACTGAGACTGAGTTGAGACAGGCAGCTGAGTCATACTTTCTTTAGTACCAACACAGCTCTGTCCCACATTCCACTGAGACAACCTCAGGAATGTGTGTGTGCGTGCGCGCAAATGTTTGCAAGTGAGAGTGTCAATCTGTCTGTCTGGGAAATGCAGAGAGAGAAACAGAGTTTATGTTGGAGTCTGGCCTCTGCATATGTTCAAGTTTGTGTGTGAACTGAGTTAGAAAGCACTGTACATATGAGTGTTTGTGTAAAGCACATACTGTACACACGTGCAGGCAAGGATGTGACGCTGAGGAGTAATCAATTGAATTCCAAATGGTGGGCTACGTGGACATGGGGCCTCTCCCAGACCATTAACACAACATGTTCATCCAATCTGAGGAATGTCAGTCAGTAAGCACTCTCTGGCCCTCTCACTCAAACCATGACTCACCCCGACACTATCCTAGTCATGCAGATGCAGACTTGTATATTTGCTCAGTTTCTTTAGTCAACTTCCTTTTTCCAGTGATCTACAGTAGATGTTAACATATTTTACAATGGCATGTTTGCCTATTAAAGTGGTGTAGGTGGTGCTGCAAGGGAAAACCTTTGAAGGTGGATGAGTCATAACAAAATGTTATGAGTTTGGATTTGCACATTTCTGACCTTAACATAAGGTGACAAGTTGCTCAGTAGGGCTGAAACGTACGCTGACTAGATGCATTTACAATGAAACATCTTCAAATTAGTTGTCTGGGTAAATTAAGACATTTAGTTTACAATTAATATTAGAGATTTCTGTAAAGGTGAATCACTGTTGAGTATCAACATTATTAGCACTACAGACTAACAGATCAATCTTAGATTACTCGTGTAGATGTCGAAGCTCATGCGTTCATTTGCTTCCAGAAAAGAGCATTCATTTTACCGACCAATCATTCTGAAAGGCAATCAATCTACCCAGTTCCTTGTTCAGATACTTTGGTTGCCAGGAATGCTAGGTTCATTGTACCTGAGCTGTCAACAGTTATAATCACCAGTTCAACAAAACTGCAAAACCAATACACAGTGTTTTGCCATCTTTTCTTGTTCTGCATTTTCCTCTCAATCACTTTTTCTTGTGCTTTCTTTCACTGCTTCTCCCAGGTGCCCTTTAATCTCTAACAGGTGGCCTTTAAAAGCCACCTTAATCACCTGCAGTGAGTGAGAGGGAGAGTGTGTGTGTGTGTGTGTGTGTGTGTGTGTGTCTGTGTGTGTGTGTGTCTGTGTGTGTGTGTGTTCTGTCCACAGTCATCAAAGGGCTCTTTGCCTTGCCTTCTACCTCAAGGCAAAGTTGGACAGTTGCCAGACTGAAAACATACACACATGCACACAGCATATTGTGTCATGGTGAGGGAAGTACCCTAACCCAGACAACACACACAGCAAGAGAGAGAGACACACACACACGCAACAGACAGGCCTCTCCTGAGCATAATACCAAAATGTTGTACTATTTAACATCAAGTTAAACTATCAGTAAATATTTGTTCTATGTTTCAACATTACAAAGCCATAAAAGACACTTCAGTTTTTTGTTAGTCATGATGCATTAACATATGAGGTCTGAATAGCTTCAAACATTTCTGCCATGAGGTGCAAACATGATTCGAAACACATTCACTCAATAACCAGCAGCCCAGATGTAATCAGCTCAAATGTACAAATACAAATCAGGTATGAACTGCTCAGCCACAACATTAAAACCACTGACAGGTGAAGTGAATAACATTGATTCTGCAGCATGTGAACAGTCAGCTCTTGAAGTTGATGTGTGAGTATGTTGGCAGCAGGAAAAATGGGCAAGTGTAAGCATCCGAGTGACTTTGACAAGGGACAAATTGTGATGGCTAGATGAATGGGTCAGAGAATCTTCAAAAAACAACCAAGAAGGGAAAAGCAGCTGCAAGGTCCAATCCCACAGAAGAGCTGCTGTAGGACAAATATATTTGTCCTACCAAATTGCAATTACTGATCATTTTAATGCTGGATATGATCAACTGCTGTTTGCTGCATACAGGGGTGCGCCGCCACAGACCAGTCAGAGTAGCCATGTTGGTTTTAATGATATGGCTTATCAGTCTTTTTATATATCAGGTATACAACTGGGAAGCTGGAATTAGAGAATTTAAGATGTTTGTCATTCAAAAGTAACTTAACCAGCCACAGACTGACAAAGTAACCAATGGATATCTGGTAAAGTTGTTAATGTATTAACTAATTTTTTCAGTTCGAATCAAACTGGTACAGAGAAATCATAGGTATCTTGTACAGAAAGTCAGACAGTATAAAAAAAGTGAATGAAAAAATATGTAGTCACTGCATTTCATCATCAGCTGACAGGGCTATGGAGAAGATACCAAAATGTCAAACATACTGTGCTGTAGGTGACAGTGTTTTTTTCACACAACTGACATCATGCTAAAAAAATAAAAGAACATCTAACATCTTCTTCACTGTTACTTCTGTTATCCTGCATAATGTGCGAAAAGACTTACATTAAGTGTAGATCTTGTCTGGCAGTCATGTGTCAGACAAGGCTAGGCCATGCAATTAAATGAAGCATCAACACATGACCAGGCACACATACACCAAGAATGGAGAGCAGGCTAACACAGCAACATTAGATAATTTCCATTTTTTGATAAAGCCCTCTTATTTGCCAAAGGAGTATATGCAGTGATAACACAAATTACAGACAAAACTAACTTCTGAACATTACACACCTCATTTTTACATACTTTAATTTAGCTGTAATGTCAGCTTAATAACCCAGACGCATGCTACATACTGCATGACAAATAAAAAGGAAAATGTGTCTAACCAAGTGTTAGAAACCTTGAATGGAACAGGGCAAGATTTATTTTTTTTATCTCAGTTGGTATTTTGTTGGTGGTGATATCTGTCGGTTTGAAATCTCAGGCAAAAGTTCAATAACTGTAGACTGACACTGAGTGCAACAACGATACACCACTGTTTACTCTGCAAACTCATTTAAACTATTGCCTTTATTCCGTGTAGCGAAGCACGTCTTTCTTCATTATGTTTCTTTTCTTCTAGCTACCCATGTGTATAATTTACAGCACAATTCCACAGACTCTTTACCCGATGTCACCTTTTGCCACAAGAGACAACATAGTCTCACTGTACTCCACAGGCGTGTGTGGGTTCTCATGTGTGGCAGTGCATGGTGGGGTGTGAGGACGGTTAAGAAAGGAAGTACAATAACAGACAGGGCTGCTGCTCCTGGCACTCAGCCCTACCTCAGAAAGACTGTTCTTATCAACTTTGGAGCACACTTCTACATGATGGTTAGACCCCAGTTCACTGTTGATTACAAGACGTATTTCTATACTCTATGACACATAAATATTAACTTTAGATTGATGCTCCAGTGAAAAAGCATGGCTGAATGCCCGGAAAAGTGCTTTTCCTTCCAAAAGTGGGCAGTTTTTTTTTAGAAAAATGGTCCGTTATTAGTTTGGCTCTCTAGTGTGTAAAGTTCGTTAAACCACAAACTGACATACCTATACCAAGAAGCAGAATCTTGACTTGCAAGCTGCAGCCACAGCAGACAGCCCATCATTACTGTAAAGGTTTGATAAGCCAACTGAAATGTGATTGCTCATTGTTCAGAGTGCATCTGACAGGTGTCCTCTAAAGAAAAGATGACAAACACCCGAACAATAATGATTCTGTAACAAAGGCAGTTCACGCTTCTGTGGAACACCTCAAAAGCTGTATGCTTATAGTCAAGTGGCACAAGCACATGAATGTGTGTATGCAGCTCGCACACATCCCTGTGGGTCACTTACCATAAACTCTGGTTTTGACAGTGAATCTAGTGGACCCCTATCTAACGGAGACACTGCATGACCTCGCATGGCTCCTATAAACCCTATAATATCCTAACAGTTAGGTCACATTGCGTGGGAATGAATTGAATGCAAGTTTTCTCAATGTTTGCCATGGTTAAGTTTTTATGCATTTAGCCTTTAGCACCTGATTTTTCAGTTTGTGTGGAGTGAACTGCCTAGTGTGGTATACCATGCAACTTTTTCTTAACAAGTCAGTTGCTGATGTGTGCATGTTCAGTGTGATTTTATTGTTAAAGCAGATGTGCTCTTCCACATTGTATTATTTCTGTACATATTTCTTAAGTCGAGATGAAAAACTAAGGGAGGAATCTTCACAAATTTGATCTGATTCTATTTCTTGGTGTCACGTTACAATAAATATGATTAAGGATTCAATTAAAAGAAAGAGGGGCACAATATTTTGGCATCTTACTCTAGTGCATTGTGCATTAGTAATTGTGAATCAGTTGAATCTGCTTTGTTACAAATAAAAGTGACGGGTGCAATAGACAGGCAAAACCAAGACAACCCCTAAGAATCTCCTTCAAGAGCATAGAAGAGATACCAGCAGGCTACTGTTGTGCTCATCTCTGAGCAAACTATCAGAAGCAGACTCCATGAGGGTGATATGATGGCCCAACGCCTTCTAGCATGACCTGTGCTCACAGCCCAGCACCATGCAGCTTGATTGGCACTTGCCAGAGGACACCATAGGTCGGCCCCTTCTTGTCACAGATGAGCAGGTTTTCAATGAGCACATGTTACAGACATTAAAGAGTCTGAAGATGCCATGTTATGCTGCCTGTATCATCATCAAGCATGTCTTTTGGTTTGGTGGTGGGTCAGTGATGGTCTGGCAAATACCTTGATGGTACAGTGATACACTTGTTGCTGTGAGGTACCAGGATAAAATCCTTAGAGCAGACTGTCAGACTCTACACTGGTGAAGTGGGCCCCAACTTCCTCCTGGTGCAGGACAATGCCCAGTCTCATATGGCCAGTGTGTGTAGGCAGTTCCTGGATGACAAAGGCATTGATGCAACTGACTGGACGTCACCAAAGATCTGCCACAGACTGTCCAGGAGCTCAGGTCTGGGAGGAGATCCTCAAGAACACAATCTGCTGACTTATGAGGACCATGCCCTGAGTGCATACATACACAACTTGGATGTGCCTGTGGTTTCAAATTTTCTCTTTGATTTCTTCCACAGGTTAATGATTTTGGTTTCCATTGACTGCTGTTATGTCATTTTGTTCTGAACAAATTATACAAAGTTAATTAGTCATAAGATTTTCAGCTTGAATAATTTGTTTATCAAGATCTGATGTGTTTTGAATTTTTAAAAGTTGTGTTTGAAAGTGTAATTTACTGACATTTTGTGCTGCAGAATCAGTACTGGAGAGAGAGATTTTAAGATGCTGAACAGAAACAGGATTTTTCTTTGCCCTGTCAGAATTGACTTTTAAAAATGGCTTGTTTTGTGTTGCTGGGTCACTCTTAGTTGTAAGCAACAAAGTGTGTTGCTCTGCTGAACTAACATTAATCTGGTAATGTTGTATGAAGTAAAGAAATTAAAGTGGAGGCGAAGTCATGGTTTTATTATTACAGCTCTCCTAATAGGTGAAGAACAAAATCACCATAGTATGTGTGCACTGTATGTATGCGTGCCCTCACAGTTTAGTTGTACTATTTTCCATTCCATCAACATTGTCACAAAAATTCAGTTAAATGACTTTGTGAATTAGTTCAGAATCAAACAAGACATCTATCCCAATGAAAAATATGAACCAGTCCAGCTTCCAAGTCAAAATGATTATGACACTGGATAACAGTTATTCTTATATGTTAGAAGGGAAAATAAGAAATACCACCCATACAAAAACAGCCAACAAGAACTGAAATCAAATGGATGACTATTTAGTCTGATTATCAAGCTATAATAAAGGTGTTTCTGCATAAGATGTTTGTATTGTTTTGTACCAAATGAATACATGTGGCTGGACATGCTGAAGGAACCCAGTGAATGAGAAGTGGTTGTGTTTGAGTTCTCAGCAGCTCTCACCGTCTCCTGAACATCTCTGCAAAGATACAGCCAACACTCCATAGGTCCACTGGAGTTGCATAACTGGACTGGAGCAGTACTTCTGGTGCTCTGTACCACAGTGTCACCACCTACAACACACACAGCAGAAATCCATTTAGACATTGCAGTAAAAACATACACCAGACATACACACACAAGTCACTTCCAGCTTTTTTCAGTCTACTGCTACTGCTAGTAGAATTAAATAAATGTCACCATCCGGAGGGGCTCACACACAGGGTTAATGCTTCACTGCCCCATCTTAGATTTACGTAAGACATGAAATCATGTCTGGCAGGACACAGCTCCCCGCTCCTATTTTAGTGTCTTACACATCAGTCACAAAAATCAACCAGGAACACACAATGCTTTAATACGCATTACGTGTGTGTTTACATGGAGTGCTACTTTTTACAGTTATGGACAATACTGTGTTTCACTGGATTAAACCTGGCAGATGTGTGTATGAAGTGATAATGGGTTGACTTTAACCAGTATTAACCACCCCACCCTACTCCGTCTGCCTGCCAGAATAAATAAATAAATAAATACATGAAACACTTCCTGTCTTGCATCAAGAAACCCTGCAACCACCTGAGGCATAATGGCAGCCATTTTGTGCCAGTTTATACTAAACATGGTTTCCAAGTTTGTCCCTGCAATTCTACTGTGAGTCCTGAATGTGTGTATGTGTAGCCATAGCCTGCAGGAAAGCAGCAGCATTGTTAATAGCTACAGTAGGGAAAGCCTCCAGACAAAACTCAGTGACCCCTAGTAAGAGAGTGGACTGGTTCCAGGTGCTTTCCTAAACTCCAGATTTTTCCAACAGTTTTTGGCTGCAGTCTCCCCTTCAAGCACTGCATAGTGCTTATCTGAATATTACAGTCAGAGGCAAATACTTGTAAGCAAAAAGAGTGCAGTGTCATCTAGATACACTGTCAAAAAAGTAAATGAGCCAGTGGCAATTTCCTTGTTTTCTGCATAAAATGATTGGTAAAATGATATGATCATCACCAAAGTCAAAAAAGTTATCAAACAATATTTGTGTGCTAAAAAAGAAAAACAGTAATTTCATCTCTTTATAAAACACACATAGAATGACACTGGAAATAAACAAAACCTCTATCCAATATTAATAACCATAACCCAGTGTTTTCTCTAGCTGTGGATTACACCTCCACAACATTCATTAGGAGCTTCAGACCATCCTTCCTTAAAGAACTGATTCAGCTCTGCCATATTCTTAGGGTGTCTGAGGTCATTCCAAAACATCTCTATGAGGTTAAGTTCTGGGCTCTGACTGGTCCACTTCAAAAGGTGGACTTTGCGTATCTGAAGACATTCTGTAGATTTAGTTCAATGCTAATTGTCTTGCTGTATCACACAGCTTCTTCAGCAGGTGGACAACAACATCCTGTAGGACACAATGGCAAGCTGTCCAGGTGCAGGGGCAGTAAAGAAGCTCCAGAAGTATGATGCTTAAGGCTTGAATGTTGTGGTGGACAGAGATCAGTATGGAAAAAAAATTAATGCTCGCCAAGATTGACAGGTGTATGGGGTTGTGCACCTGCAGACCAGTCAGAGTGCAGATGGTGTATTCTGTATATCAGAGTGCAGATGCTGACCCCTGAAGTACACAGTATAATAAAAGACATCAAATTCACTTATGAACATTCAGTGTTAGTCCAGTTCAGAGTTGGTTCACTACAGGTTATAATGCTCAGTTCAGATTATTTTTGTCAAATCGTTAAGTTAATTGTTCACATTGAATATAGCATAAGGTAGTATTATATCTGCCAGACACTGCAGAAGGAAATTGGATATTAGTTAAATCTGGTGGAATGAGTCTCATATTATTATCATTATTAGTATTATTATTAGTAGTAGTAGTAGTAGTAGTAGTAGTAGTAGTATGTTATATGAACCCCTACATGATCATTATTTTAATTTTAATTGGGAGTCTAATTTATATTTAGGTAATATGACATCTCAAGATATCATGTTAGCATCATGAAAGGGTTAAAGGTAACTTAGGTGGCTCCATTACATTAACTAGATTCAAGGTACAGAGTGACATAGCCGATTGATAAACACAATATTCAGCATGTCAAATGTTAGTAACATAATACTGATTGTTACTTAATATCAGCCAAAGAACTTATTGTAATATGTCAAATTTACCATGTTTGTAAAAGTAAGATATTTTTGTTATTTTTTTGTCTGTGAAATGTTATTCCTTGTTGCATGGTTTTGTCATTCCTTTCATCAGATCACCCAAAACAAGCACAAAGGTCTGTTGTTTACTATTACTGTACTTAAACCGACCAGCCCAGGGCAGATTCATGATCCAATATGGCACATTTCATGTGGTATCTAGATGTATAGATCTATGTGTGGCCTCACAGAGCTGCTAGCAAGTCAGGTTATTACAACCACCTCCTGTAATTTGGCAACAGATAGTAGGCTACCATGCACAACAAAAAATAAATTGTTGAAGTACAGGACAATATGTTATTAGCCCCCCTGAACAAGATCTCAATGCAAAGGGGGTTTTTATTTGTAGTTACTGCATGAGGAGAAGTCTTGTGCATCTGATGCAAAACTGCAAATTGGCCACATACTACCCCAAGCTATGATTTTATGGTAGGGTGGTCAGCAGAGACTTATAAGTGGAATAAAAAGTTTGGTCACATTTTTCTCTTCTAAACTGAATGACACTATTAATAGAGCCGGAGGCTGTACTTTGCAGATGTGTGATACTTTCTCATCTCCTGCTTCCTGCTTCAATAGAAGGGAGGAAGTTGAGGCTAGTTGACTGGGCCACGTGACCAGAAATGAAGCATACTGAGAATGAACAGACTGACTGGTGGGGTCATTGAAGATTTTTAGAGCAGTGAATACTCAGAGAAAAGCATGAATGGAAGTTGAACAGCTGCCCTTATATTCAGGCAACAAAATGCCACCGGTGTTTTTTAACAGCAACCTTGAATCCTGCATTGCTTTCATGTAGGATTTTTCTTTATTTAAGTTCTCTGCAAGTTATCAGTTTAACATTTAGGTAGATCACACTACATCTCAATGTCTCCCTACCAACCCAGATATGGCATTGATAAAGAGATCAAACACTCAAACACAGGCTGTTGTTGAGAATGAGCGCATAAAAGGACAAATGTCCCAATCAACACTTTTGCAGCTGCAGGCTAAAATGCATGTGACTTCAGTCACTGCATTGAATTTTTAGCCTTGCAGAATCAAAAGGCAGAACCTGTATGAACACATGCTCATGCAGAGCCTTCTAGGAAGAACCACAAACCTAGAGCTCATGGTATATCCGCCTCGATGCATTACAAAGTTATTCGAAAACCTGGCCACAACTGCAGATTAGGGCATATATATCACACATGCGTGCACTCATAGACACACCGGAAGAGAGACGTGTTAAAGTTTAGTGCAATCTGAAATTACACCATGAGTGCTTGCACCGTAGTGCACCATTTTTGTAGTAGTATATACTGTATATATATGGCAACAGGGTCTCATTCCATCCTACTTAAAAAAAGATTGCTGTAATAGACTAAAAAGCAATGCATTAGTCTGCATCTCTAAACTTCTCTGTGACACACAAACCCATGCCTGTCTGTTCTTAGTTGAGAACATTTTTAAAAATCTGACCACAAACAGAACCCTCTAATGGCTTTCAAAGCTATAGGCCATGATTATAAATCATTGCACATCTTGGCAGAGAACAGAGAAAGAGAGACAGCAGAAAGTAGTTTCCAACACCGGAGTTGTTTTCAGTGCACACATTAGACCAACAGTCAGAAGAAAGTGCTCCATGTCCAGCCTGTGAATGTAAACAATGAACACCAAGAACAAGAAGCTAACATTAGCCTACTTGCTAATGCTTTTTTGCAGCACAGACTTGTTTCACAACATAAATTAAAAGAGGACGCAGCTGAAAGAGAACACCAATGGTTGGTTAATGAATTGAGCTTGAGCAGAAACCTATTAGTAAATTAGTTTGAGCGCTGGCTGAAATGTCAGCAGTCTTTCACCTGAATCTTAGACTATGCTTTTAAACCTTAGGCTCAGCGCTTCAGTGTCACTGTCAGCACAGCACAGCTGCATGGAAGCATTATGTCCCACAGTTACTCAGCGACTCCTCTTTCCCTTCAGTCTCTTGTTACTTCTCTACAAAATGATCCTCTCCATTTGTGTCCGTAAATGACGGAGTCTATAAAACAAGTCGGAATAGCCGTAATGTCTGCATGTATCAGAAAGCCTATAATAACCATAGATGATCACACACGTAGTTATTGTAGTAGTAATATAAAATAAATACTCCAGAATGCTAAGTCAAATATACAAAACACTATTCTAAACTCATGACCTAAACACACAACTTCATAAATCTTTCTAACAGAGATGATCATGACCACATGCAGAATGGTGTAAAAAGAAAAAGGATATCCCCAATTGCAGTCTTGCTTAATATCTGTCCTATTCCTTCCTCTTCCCCAACCACTTTTGCATTCCTTCTTCCTTAGACCCTCTTTCTCACCCTTCTCACTCTCTGTTCTGCTTCACATACCCCTTCGTTACTCACCCCTGCTCTTCCTCCTGTTCAGGCTGCATGAAAACATGAAAAAGACTCATACAGTTTATTGGACAGCCAGAAATAGAGCCAGCCATGAACTGTGCAATGTTTTGTTTTGCTATTAAATCAGCTGCTTTGTGTTTTCAATCCATCTCTCTGACTACCCAACACTTATTCCCTTTGTCATGGTAACAGAAAAGCCAGAGGAGGTCAAATAAAGCTGAGAAGAAAAAAAAAAAAAGAGACAGAGGCTGACTCCAGATTAAAGGACAACATTCTGGAAATTCCTTTCTGCTGAGAGCATCCTCCCCCTCACCACCACCACCACCACCGCCATCCTCCTCAGCTCTCACTGCTGCTCTCAGCTCCTTGCTATGCTCCGGGGAGGAAATGGCTTCTCCTGCCCCAGAAGACCTTCAGACCTCCTGGGCCGGACCTCCAATCCTGACATGCAACATCCGGACCTGCGGCACCAGCGCACTGTGCATGTACAACAGCGGAGCAGAACAATGGAGTGCATGCATGTGAGTGTGGGAGTATGTGAACGTGGCTAAAAGCATCTGCTTTTGCCTGGGTGAATGTGTTTGGATGCCAGTTGTGTTTGTGTTCATGTGCAGTGGTGCTCTTTTTGATAAGGCTTGTAGTCAGAGCTGGTTCAGATTACTCTGAACCATCTCTTAGTTATGCTGTTTTAGATATAGACTGCTGGGGGACCTCGCTCAACACACTGAGCTCACCTCCTCTCCATCTACTTATACGCCACTATTGCATGCCATTACCTTTGTGTCTTCTCTCTTACAGTTGTGCTTTGTGTGCTCCACTGTCGCCCAGTGCTTGCTCCATATAGTTCCATATAGTTGTATTGTAAAATACTGTAAAGTCTTAAACCTTACGTTGAGAAGTGACTTGAGATGACTTTTGTTGCGAATTGGTGCTATATAAATAAATTAAATGCGGTTGAAAATTAATGTAAAGTTATTGGCAGAGTGTGTTGCATGATGTTTAAAGGATTGCGTCATTGCAGAGGATCATTTGCTGATGAACCCAAGGGACAGTGGTTTGACTCCCAGTTCTTCCTGGCCCTGGTTGAGGTGTCTTTGAACAAGACAGCGAAACCCCATAGTTTCAACATCAACTTCTGTGTGCATCTCTCCAACAAGAACCCCTCGAGGCGATTAATAAAGATGAATGAACACTATGCTGCGTACACCTGGAATGCAGCACCAAATTACATGAACTGTGGAAGTTAGAGATAGACTTTCGTCTGTTGTACTTGTACACAGATAAATTCTTTACATCATGAGCAAATTACAGAGCTGTTGGGAACACATTCATTGCTGACCCCTGTCCTCCTAAACTAACACCACCACAACATGATAAAGGGTTTCCAGTCACTCTCACTCCCTGTGGACTTTCGAGGTGGACCCTCTGAATGACCTGACGCTATGAGGATGAGTGAGGCCTGGGCTAAGGGCTTCAGTGCTGGAGGCACAGAGGTTGATGAAGGTTGGCCAGGAGCCCATGTTTACATTCTCTCTCACTGAGGAAGCCCAGGATGAAAGAGCACCACTGCACACACAGACATATATCATCACACACATGCTCACTTACACACAAATACTTCAGAGGCACCAGAGGTGAAATAACTGTTGTAACTGAATCAATAAATGCATGAAGTGTTAATTTGTAGTGCAGTTACTTTCCTCAGGTAGTTTGTTTACTTAATCTAGAGTTTGATTACATTCCTGAATGCAATCCACCACAAATTAAAGTCATCTTAAAGGAATCTCACAGGAAAACAGATAAAGCATATAGAGTTTATAGGCAAGCTACATATGGACCAAGCAGAGCGGATGTCAATGAACAAAACTATGCACTTAGAGTACAGTAGAGCTGAGGCTGTGATGTTGTGTCTCCAGAGAGGCCCCATTCGAAGCTCCAGCAGTCAGCCATGTTGTAAACACCATTATTTCACTCCTCCCTCACTTTCCCTCTCTTTCTCTCTCTTGTTTCGCAAAAAGGAAAATTTACAGTCACAACAATAGCACTGCACCAAGAAAAGAAAGGAAATAAGGTGGGAGAGGTAAGAGAGGGGGAGACAGATTTAAGAGAAAGATGAGGGCAAAAGGTAGACTGAGACAGGGGTGGGAGGGCCAGACTAAGTTACAGCTCCAGAACGAAACGTGCAAGAGCAGCACACAAACTGTATACAATAAAACAGAAAAAAGGGGCACTACAACTGTTGCCAAAGTATGCACAGCATACAGGAATGCAGCGTGGGGCCCTCAGCAAGCGAAACAAAGACAGCACAGTCAGTGGCTCTCTCTCCCCAGTGCTACCACATCCGCACATCATTAGCTGGAAAATTCCTGATATATGCTGTAATTTTTTCTCTTTTTTCCTCCTCTTCCTCTTGCTGTTGCTGGTACAGACAAGGCTTTAATACCCAGATCCTGGTGTGTGCGCGTGTGTGCACATGCACCACAAACACACACATACATACACACGCCGATCAGTATCTCCTTCACTCAGCCCGGAGCATTGCCAAGACACCATCAACACATACACATAGGAAAATTTGAATAAGACCTACACTGAGAGTGTGCATAAAGATTGATAATGATGTGACTGTCTGCATATGAATTTGTATATCTACAGTATGTGCCTGTTCATGTGCGTGTGTGTTCATGTGAACTCTGCATGTTTGCTTATGTCAAACTGAGGCCAGCCTTTTTGCTCCAGTCGGCTGCAGTCAAAGCACAGTGGATGACTTTTCCTTTTTTTCCCATGCAGAGCCGTTTGAGGAAATATCTAAACATTCCCAGAGTGCGCTGCACGTGCTCCCCTGCGTGCAGTGCAAGGGTTTTCCCCTGCTCCCTCTCCCAGCCAGCCTGCCGTTCTATCTGTCCCGAGTAGAAACACATTGTCTATCAAAAAATAGCTTCACGGACATGACTGACCAGTCATTGTTCATTACTGAGAGAATTTCATGTTCAGTGTTTATTTCTAAACCATGTTGCACAACAGCTCCTAATCACTGTAAGTATCATATATTAAAGATACTATAGATTACAGAATGTGTCCTGAGACAGGCAATGAATCGTGCAAGGTGATTTTCCTAATTGCTAGATAAATCAAGTGTAATTGATTTGGGCAAAAGTATGATATACCATTAATAAGTACATGGTTTCCATCTTATCTGAATTGTCACCTTCATTTTTTTTTTTTTTTAATAGTCATGACATGATACACACCCAAAACAATTCCCCTACCTCTCAGATATTACCTAATGTTACATGGGCCCAACATGGGAAACACTTTCACAATTAAAATAAAAATGCAGACTGAACAGAGACTGACTTCTCTTGAAAGCCCTGCATTGTAAAAGCACATCTGCTGTTTGAGGGCAGGCAGGAAATCTGGTTTCAGTTTGTTTAAGTGTTGTATGAGATATGAGTGTCTTATTCTGGTAAGCATAGTGGGAGGGCTATAGGCAGAGGGGAAGAATTGGGAAAATACCTTTGATCAGGTAACAATTTCACTCCTCTGCACCAACAACAGA